>CAJVPY010002303.1:0-16554 GCA_910591965.1 Dentiscutata erythropus | reverse complement strand
TAAAAAGTTTTCATTAAGTTTAATAAAGATAAGAGCAAGGTCTCACCTTAAATATTAAAAAAAAATAAATAAATAAATAAATTATTTAATAATAAAAAAAATAAAAAATTTATATAAATATTCAAACTTTATTGTTTATATAAATACTGTAATACATGTTAAAATTCCTAATAGGTATATAAGAAATTTCTATATAGAGCCTCCAGGAGGATGGGCTAAAAAAAATTTTTTTAAAAAATTCTATATTTGGAAAAATTAGAATTATACGTAAAATTAATCCTATGGGAGGTCCCATATATGAAAACTAAACAATACACAGTATATTTTCAACTCCTAAATTTTTTTTACAAAATATAACAGTAAACTTCCAAGCATTTAATATCTAATAATTTTACATTTTCTAAACCCTACGGTTAATCCTAAAATTTATTAATATTAATATTTTTTTTTTTTTAAGAAATTCTATAATTTAGACGTGATATCTAATTTGAGTTTTTTGACTAGCTAATACAATAATATTCTTACAATATACAGTATATCAGGTAATCTATAAAAATCAACTAATCACGAAGTCCGATAGATGAATAGAATACAAATTTAGCTACAACGAGAAAGGGTATTACTATGCTAAGATTCAATATTATTTTTAGTGTTCTGAATAGGTCGATCTAGACTTCTCTTTTAATTAATTACACAAGCTACGGTAACTACCAGTTTGTAGATATAATGTTCGATTGTGTATATTCATTTATTAAATTAACAAAATGTATAATACAAACCGGATATATACCAGATTAAAATCAGATAACTGAATAAAGCACTACTTATTGAAGAGGTTGAAGATTTTTCAGAACGTTTATCAATTGCTTAATTCCGACAATCCTAAATTTATATGTATAAAAAAATTGCTAAAACATTGAAAGGTCACGTCAGAAAAATAATATAAATTGAAGTAATTACCATTTCGTACACTCATCCATTTTAGTGGTCATCAATTGCACCTGAGTGTTCATGGCACTAGGAAAATTACGCGATTCCAAATCTAAATGCATAAAAAATTGTATAAGTAATTTAAAATATTCAGTGATCAGAATGCCAATTCAAAATTAACAACTAACCTCGAACGAGAGTTAATAAAGATTCAGTAACACCTGGAGAAACATCTTCATTATTTAAAGCATCGAACAATAAGTTAAGGCGTTTCTCAGTATCGTCCAATAGTTTTTTTTGCGTATTCTAAGATAATCAAGCATAACAATTTATAAAACAAATCAATTACAAGAGTTCAAAAGTGCATAAAATAACTATTCTAGCTTACAGGAGAATGTTGTCGAGCTCTCAATAATTCGTTACTGAGTATAGTAAATATTGGTTTTTGTGCAGCTGGAATATGGGTTCTATCACCGATCGCTACAAATTATATACATCTTAGTATATTCTAATGTTGATACTTTAAATGTTATTGCGACAAAAGAGTCAATCAAAAAACTCACGGTGTTTGTTTAAGGGTGTTGGAGTTTTTGATGGAGTAGGTACTCTGGTGGGTTGAACAACAGGTGCTGGCTGATTTTGAGGGGGTACATATTGTTGAGTAACTGGCGGTGGGTTATATCCAGCATTGGATGCTGAGTACCCTGCGTTTGTTCCAGGAGTATATCCACCAACAACAGGTTGATACGCTGCTGTTGTAGGAGCTACACGATTTGCCTGTGGTGGTGGCAAGCCGGTAGGTATATTCGGTTGTGGAGGTGCTGCAAAATTCTGTGGTGGGGGATGCACCTTTTGCTGCGCTGGGGAAGTGGATGCCGCTGCAAAATTCTGCTGCGGTGGGGGTTGCACCTTTTGTTGCATTGGAGAATTGGATGCCGGAAAAGGAGATACAATAGGTAATGGCTTGTTTACTTGAGCTTGTACTGTTCTTTTATTCGTCTGTGGAGAAGGTACAACCGGAGGATCATTCCAGTTTGGTGCATTTTTCTTTGGGGCTAAAACTTCTGCGGGCGGCACGTTTTCATTTTGAACAAGCGCATTAGGCATAGGAGGCATAGGAGGTTGAGGGATTAAATTATTATTACTTTCTTGATATGGCTGATTATATCCGGTAAAGTTTTGCTGATAAGGGTAGCCGGTGGGATGTTGTACCGGAGGATTATATGGAGACGGTATATATTGGTTATAAGCTCTCTGTTGAACCTGCTGGGCTTGCTGTTGAGGTTGTTGAGGCTGTTGAGGTTGTTGAGGTTGTTGAGGCTGGTACGGAACATTTGGAACAATGGGTTGCTGGTTATAGGCGTACTGATTATAATATGTTTGTTGAGCAGCGGCTTGTTGGTAAGCAGCTTGTGTGATGTTAGGATCTTGAGGCAGAAAAGTTATATCATTATTGACGGAAGATTGATCTATTTCGCCATCTGCTCCAACGTGTACTTGTGCAAATGGGAACAAAGGTGTTTTTGTGCTCCCTACATCTACACCAGAATAATACAATCGTTCCCTGATTACAGCCAAAGAATTATTTTGATCGAGTACAGCTGTCTTGTATTCTGCAGGTATTAAATTCAAATATTTAAGAGCAGTAGTCAAACAACCTTGAGTTGCGAGAATTTCTGCATAATCAGTGTATTTGTCATATAGGGCAGATAACTTGTATTGTTGATCAGTAGTAGGTGAATCTAAACTTTGAGCCACGGATGGGTCAACATAGTCAATAGCCTTACGAAATATGGTAACTTTCTCAATCAGACCTTGAAGAGCTTTGGCGTGATGAGAATATTTCGAGCCTGTAAATTTCGATCCGTCCTGATTATTTTGTACAGTTTCATATTGTTTTTCTTCATTTTCCTGTTCAGCAATCCAGATACCTGCTACGTTTTCCAAATTACCAGCAGCAAGAAAACATAATACAGCGTTCTTTCGGTATTCTAATCCTCTTGATTTCATTTCTTCTGTTGAAGTAGGGCTAGTAAGCTTATGATATTCTTGTTCTAGTCTCTGACCTAATGCGTTGCACAATCCTCCAAATTCTTCAGAACGAGCAAATGTGCAAAGAACTACTACAATTTCTTGCCACTCGGATAAATCTGCGTTAAATACAATGTCCGATAAATCGCCAGAGACAATACTCTGAAGAAGACGCAGATATGGGATTGTTGATGCTCGCCTCTCAAAGTATATTTTTCGAGTTCGCTGCAAAAGCTCTTGGCCACCACATCCCGCTAAAAGTATTGCATCTGACAATCTATCAGTTTTTAAACATAAATCTACTGCAGATTCAAAATCACCAAGTACTATAGATCGAGTGATAAGTTTATCGACATCCGATTCTTGTGCAGGATAAATTTTGAATGAACCAATATTTAAATTTCCACTTTGAACAGGATAAGCATCAGGGATGTCTCCAGAATTGAAGAAATTAGAAGCATCTGAAGGTCCACTGGGATCAGTCAGACCGGAAAATAATTCGTCCATATTGTCTGATTTAGCAACAAATTGTTCATCGTGACCTTGTTCTGCATCTGATTTAACATCGGTAGGGCTCGAGGGTAAAGATACCACACCCGATGACTCCATGGTATTATCCTGTCGTAAAATATCCTTAAAATTATCTATTTCTGATTGCTTTGATTCCTCGGATCCCTTTAAATTCATGGCCTTTATCGCAGTCGTTATTTGTGAGATGACATCGTCCTTTGAAAATCCAAGATGCTTAACTAATTGCTCCCTTGCATTCTCATTAAATATTTTGTGAAGAACTTTCCAATTCTCCGATTCAAATTCATTTGTTGCTTCTTTGCTTCGACGTTCACAAAAAACGTCGAGAGACTTTTCATCAATTGATGACTCAAGCTCCAAGGATCGCTGCACAACCTCCGGTTCTGTTGCAATAGTGGATATTGTAATAACACGTTTATTGGGTGCAGCACCTGTAGAAGCTTTGTCACAAAATGATACTAATTTCCCACCAAAACCAAACATCACACCAACAGGTCTTCTTAACCATTTCGGAGGTTGTTTGAGTGAGAGATATGGTTGATGTGCAGAAGCAATTGGTGCAAAAGGATCATCATTATCATGCACATTAGCTTGTACTAATTTATCTTGATTGGATTGCAAAGAGTGAACGCTAATCTTTTACCGATTTAAAAAAAAAAGAAAGACCAGGAGTTGTAAAAGATAAAATAATAGTGGTTTAGAACATTTATTCAAAATACCTTTCCATCTAAAGAAGCAGATGCCAATAAATACGGGTTTCCAGTACACCATTGAACATCAAAAGCCCAATTTGAACTTGTCGGAAGCTATATATATATATATATATATATACAAAAAAACACCCAAAAGAATTCTCATCATTATTTGTGAGACAAATATATTTTCTTTGTATCATACGTAATACCTACCTCGCCTATTATTTCGGCCGTTCTCGGGTTCCAGCATAAAGTTCTATTGTCTTTACCACATGATAACAATAAATCGGCATCTTTCCGACACCAAGACAATGACAAAATACCTTTGTCATGTCCCGTTAAGACCTGAATAAATATAAAAATATACACTGTCAAATCAAAATGCGGCATTTAAATTAGGAAAGATTACTTTAGATGACTGATATAACCTTCTCTGGAGCATGCGCATTACGAACATCCCAAATTACAATAACTGGGTTATTATCATCTTCTGAGGCGGTTATTATTTGTGTTGCCTAAAAATTTGTAGAATAATATGTCGATAAGTATATATATATTAGAGTAATATCATAAATCTTTTTTTTTTAGTTTACCATGTCAGGATTCCACGCCACTGCGGTGATGCCCCTCCTCCCAACGCCTAAACCAGTACCCATGTTCATAGATCCCATACCATAACCACTTGCTAAAGGAGTAGTAGCACCTGCATATGATAAATGCATAACCTCTCTCTTGTTTTTTAAGTCCCATATTAAGGTATAGCCCGTAGTCGAAGATGTTGCCAAAATATGTTGTACTTGGTTATTCCAGGCCAGGTAGGTGATCTCCTCCATTTTTGGCGATTTTGTACCAGGGGTATAAGGTTTATCAGGTTTCGCTAGATCCCAAATAAATATCTAAAGAAATCAAAGCAAGACTTTATGAAATTTGGGTGATAGTAACTAAATGTATCTAGAAAACATTAGATTACATACCTCGCCGTTCGTTGCAGCAGAAGCCAATAAATTATTTTGGATGGGGTTAAATTGCAATCCACGAACATTTCCGGAATGCACTGTATTACGTAGTAATAAAGCTTTTTCTGCGCTAATAAAGAGAAATGTAAAGTCAGTCAAATGCAAGAATATCTGTATCAAATCATTCAAAGAGATTAATTAAACTGTTGACATATAATCGATTCGAATAGATAAAAAAAATAGTGTTTAGAACTCACTCGCCACCCTCCAAGATTATTTCTGGATCCCATAAATCCAATTCACCATTTTCCAACCCACCAGCAATGATACCATATGCTTTATCATTTGCATTTCCCCACACAAGGCGATCAAATCTGTAGAAAAATAAAAAAATTGCGATATTAGAATCAAATCTGGGATTAATACCTTGTAGAAGTTTAAGTTACAAACCTTGCATTACTATTAACTACAGCAGAAGGCTGCAGTTCCACTGCAGTATCTGAACTGTGTATATCAATGTGAAAAAGCTCCAATTCTGTTGTACTTGAGAACGAGGCATCAAGAGCCCCTGCTACAGTACCCGTAGCAATTATGGGCAAATGCTGCCCTGGGCTCCATGCAAATGTTGCAGTGCGAGGAATTTCTTTTAATTTCATCGTAAATTTTACAAGTTAAATTCTAAACTCTAGTTATCAAAAAAAAAGTCATCAAAAAATAAATATATACTATATTACAACGTGGGAAGACCGAATTGGTCAATAATTTACTGTTGCTAAAACGTGATTTACTGGAAACCCGTAAGTCATAAGAGGAAGACCATCTGATTGGTTAATATGAATAAACTGCCCTTAACTGTTAAGATTCATTCGACATAGGGAAGGTTAATAATAAAATTTCAATGTATGTAAATTTTTTAATAGCCGATTCTTCCTCTTTATAACGAATCTTATAGAATAATTTTTTAAGATATTTATAATATATTATTGCAATGTTATAAAAAAGCTTCACTTTTACTAAAATGCATCATCTATGGTGTTTTACACCTATGTATACATTATCTCAAAAACTGGCTAATCAATCAGCATGTGGTACTTTAAGTAAAAATGCTCTATGCTTCCAAAAACTCTTAAATATAATCCTAAATACTAATCCCTAACATATACTGTATGTGCAAACTTCTACGTAAAAACTAATCTGTTTATCTTGTAGTATCAGTATTGTTGCAACTGCTTCCGTTTAGAAATTTCTTGCATCCTTCAATTCTGTACGTATTTGCCATTGTTTTATTTAAGACATTACTAGATGTTAGACTCGTTATTAAATGATGGTTAGACTCGTTATTAAATGATGGTTAGACTTAAACATCTTTTTAATTAATTTTTGCAACGTGTAACTTATCGGGTAATTACAGTACATCGTTACAAACAGTAATATAAATGAATATTTATTATTATTTAATACTTCACTATGATCAGTTTATAAAATAAATCAATTATTTTATGGTATTTTTAAATGATAAAATAATTGAACTATTTCATAAATCTGAGATAGTAAAGCATAAAATAAAACCGTTATTGCATACTTCGTATGCAATAACTATATAGAATTTTTTGCCTCTTCTTTTAAGATGCATAGAACTAACTGATTTGCATTGAGTTAAATCAAAATTTTACATTCAGTAATAATTAAACCAATTATCATATATATAAATATACGTATAATATATACATATATATCTAAATTTGGATTTTAGTACGTATTGTACGTATATACGTATATCAGGTATCGATATCTCCACCGTCGTACGTATTTATCTATTATAATAATAAATGCTAAGTATTATTTCATAAATCTTCTGATTTCTTGTATGCATAACGACAATGGTTATCTTTGCACCTAAATAACGTTTGTATTCATTTTTGCTTAGCGATGAAAGTAAAAATATGCGCTGATGTAGTATAGTGCAGTATTTATGGGATAGAAAAGATTTTGCTGGTATTAAAGAATATGACACCGAGAAACTAATAGAATATTCACTGAGTCACATTTTGAATTATTGCGTAAAAATTTTAGGTGTGGACTTTCTTAGATGCAGCAAGGAAGACTTTCTCGATATTAGCTTCGCAAAGATCCGGCGATAAGACTCGCAGTGTCGTCGTGAACACATATTACAAGCCGTTACTAAAACTTATCTCAGATGGTTCAACTTTCTCGTGACAGTGGTTGACCAATAAAATTAATGTATTTAAATTACTACACCAAAAAACATAGTATTTTTTAAAACGCTAAAACTTTTTACAAATTTTCTTGAAATTATAAAAAAAATTCTTATATAAAGGATTTGAAATTTTTTTTTTTCGAATCACTATAACTTTCTATATAATTTTTTTTTAGTAAAGCTCAGTTCCGTGTATATTACACCAACTTATAATCTAGGTAATACAAGACACAACATGAGTACCTCTAAGTACTTTTAAATACCTCTACACCAAGTATTTTTACACCAAATACCTCTAAGTACCTCTACACCAAGTACCTCTGAGTATCTTTATACCAAGTATCTCTGAGTATCTCTACATGCAGGGTTGGCAATAGACTATGATGGTCTCCAAAAAAGATGTCAATGGACATTGTTCATTGGTATCTGCTAAGCCACATTTTTGGTCCACTGTCTACATGTACCTTAGATACCTCTGTACAAATGTCTTCAAATATCTTTACACTTGCCTTTGTCTATCTTTATATATTTGGAAATTAATTTGTTATATCTTTTATATTGGAACCTCTATAGCAAAAGGTGGCAATAAACCAAAAAAAATTTTTTTTTAAAAATCTAATTTTTTGAAAAATTAGAGTAATAGGTATATAATTTTAATAAAATTACAAAATAAAAATTTTGGTTTATTGCTATTTTTTGCTGTTGAGGTTTCTATATGAGAGTGAGTTAATAGAAAAGAGACAAATCATTTTTAGTGAAATTTTTTTAATTTTAAATTAAAATATCTTAACAAGTTTTTAATCAAATTTGTTAAAAATTTTTTATTTTAATTTTGAAATTATATAGAATTAACTTTGATAAAATAATTGTCAAAATATTTAAGCTTAAAGTCAAAAAAATTTTTATTTAGAAAAAATTTGGTTCTTTTTTATTGATTTATTCTCATATATAAAAAAGAAGCCTTTTTTCTCTTTTACTTAAATCAGAGTTTTCTAATTTTTTATAGAATCTAGCTTTACTTTATTCTTCTCTTATCTATTTTATATTTATGTAATATAATATTTTCTCTCTAGAGTAAAACTATATTATTATCTTAAACTATTTGTCTTCTGCTATAAAGTAAAAGTATATACTTTATATCTACCTTATATATATTTATAAAGTATATTACTGCAACAGGTGATCTTGTTATTTTGCTATATTATTACTAAGAAGGATAGTATTTTTTTTTTAAAGTAATCTTGCTTTTATTTATTTTGTGAACTATTATATAATATTTATTGCATTATTATAGTGTATTATTCTATTCTAATAACTCTCCAAGCTAAATACCTAAAGCGACTTGCTAAAACAACTATTAGTCTCTCCTGAAATTCAAAACTAATTTTAAATTTTGTAATGACAAAGATTTTTTCAAGATCACTGACAAATACCATATTAGGATCTTTTTTTTTTTCTAATTCTTTCTTCTTCTCAAGAAGTATAAGACTAGGGTTCTGCAATTTGATTTGATTTGATTTGATCAAATATTTGATCTCAAATCAAATTCAAATACAGAAATTTCAAATTAAATCAAATTCAAATTAACAAAATATTTGATTCGATTTGAAAATATTTAATAAAAATTACAAATAAATTTGATTTGATTTGATTTGATTTGATCAAATCAAATTCAAATCAAGAGCTTATTTGATTTGATCAAATTCAAATATATCTAATATTAAATTTGATTTAACTTTGAGAAACTCTAACTAGCAGATTATTATTATTATTATTTTTTTTTAAGTGATTCTGCCTTTATTCATGTGAACTATAAAAAATTTATACAAACAGGCACTCATATAACATCTTTCATATTACTGTTCTAATCTAATAAAGACTCACCAAGCATAATGCCCAATACGACCTGCTATAACAACTATTAGTCTCTCCCAGGATTCAAAACTTACTTCGAATTTTGTATTGTACAATGGATACCCCCCAAAGATCATTAACAGGTTATTGTATACCGCGTCAGGATCCCTTTTTCCCTTCTAATTCTTCCTTCTTCTCAAGGAGCACAAGACAAAAAAGAGAAATTTTTAACAAAAAAAGTTTACGAAAACGACCAAAAAATGAAAAAATGAAAAAACAGAAAAGAAAAAAAAAACACTGATTGCAAAAAAGAAAAAACATAAAAAGAAATCTAAAATCCTAAAGGCACTATTATAACCCATACAAGGCTACTAAAAAATTATATAACAACTACAACAGTTGTATATCTCTCTTGTAAAGCTTCGCCTTATCGTTCGATTTTCTTTCCGACTAATTCCGGATAGATTCGTTTAGCCCGTCCTAATCCGTATCTCAAGCCAGGTGCTGCCGCCGTTCGAAGACCTGTATCTCAAGCTACCTGCTGCCGTCACTAGAAGTTTGTTGCCTAGGGCCTGATTCTAAATAGTAGCACCGTATCTGTCAAACACATAGTTGTAGTCTACTATGTTGTTCCAAATTGGGATGTAAACAATGCTGATCTTTTGGAGGGGGTAAGCCAAATCTCCACTTTTTGTCGAAAATTTTTTGGAAGACCGGCAGGGAGGCAAGAAAAGGTAGAGAAGAGACCATTTGACCAAGTAAAAGGAGTGCGGCTTGAAAAACAATATTTGTTGTTTCCCCTGTGTTTTTCTTTGAAGTAACAATTTAAGAGCTTCATTGACGGAGAAGACCAGAGGCTCTTTTGGCATTCATCTCTCCACCAAGATTTTTCGTACAAGGGCGCCACCTCTTGCCAGTTATCTTGTACAATAACGCTCTTGGCTTGCATGCCGAATATCTTATAGAGGAGTCCCGTATACAGCAAGCGTTAATCTCTAGACAAACCGCTACATTAGGCCATGACTCTCCAACAAAACTGTTTTTCTTTTAGTGGGAAATTTTGGTTCAAATGATCGTCGGAAAGAGTTTTGTAAAGTAAAAATTTACTAGCAGATTATTAATTATATATAATTTCTTATTATTTCTTATTATTTTTTAATGTTTTTTAATGTTTTTTAATATTTCTTAATCAAAATCGATTTTCAGAACTCTTTCTGACAATCACTTTTTTTTCACAAAAATTCAAAATTCTTAAAAAATACAAGTGTCTGTAAAGGTAAAAACAGTCTGGAAAATAATCCTTAAGCTCTGTAACTCGGCTGTTGTTATTTAGAGGTAGTTCTTATACGTTATCTACTAACTTCCTTAGAGTTTATCACTTATCACAGGGGCCGAGCACTTGTTATTTATAAATAGTTCTTATACGCTATTTGCCGACAAGCCCAGAGTTTATCACTTACCTAAAAAAATAAGGAGAGTACTGGCACCTTCCTATGGATTTAGTGTGTTGAGTAAAGAAAATGCACACTCTTTTATTAAACAAAACAAAGTGGTTTTATCCCTTTTCTTCACCTCCTCACTGCTCTTCCAAAATTTTCCACAAAAGTGGGCAAAACAGCTTACCCCCTCTAAAAGATTAGCATTGTTTATACCTTTCAAATCTGAACAGTTCCGGCAAACTGTAATCACATGTTTGGTTTGTTTTGTTTATGAACTGTACTACTTTACATAATACCGAGATTGGCCGCTTACGTCGTTTAGAAGTCCAGATGATTTAGTCAAAAAATTTTATTTGATAAAGCAAAGCTTTACACTAGAGATATACAAATATCATATTTGTTATATAATTTTTTCAAGCCTAGCACAGGTAATAGTAGTGTTAAAAAGACTGAATTTTCTGCTGTCCTTTTTGTTTTTTTTTCTTTGTAATTTTTTCTTTTATATTCTCTTTCGTATTTGTTTTCTTTTTATATACTTTTTTTTGTTTTTTCTTTTTCCCTTTTGTTTTTGTTGTTTTTGTTTTATTTGTATTTTTTTGTTTTATTATCCCTATTTGTTGTATACCCCTTTGAAGAAGGAAAAATGTTAAGAAAAAGGCAATTTTGACAAAGCTAGCAATAAGCTTTCTGTGATTTTTCAAGGAGTCATCTAGTAAGTTAGATGCTAGAGAGAAGTGAATTATTGCTATGACAGATTGCACTTGGGCACCATTATGAGCAACCGAGTGAGTCTTTATTGAAGAGTAAGAGGGTGGAAGGCATTGAGTTTATTGCAGGCTTTTTGTTCGGAAACCATGTATTTAGATTACGCACCCCTAATACAATAAAGGCAGGATTGCCAAATTTAAAAAAAAAAAAAAAATTAATATTTCTTAATATTTTTTAATATTTTATAATATTTTTTAGAATTTTGCTATTTATCACCACTGGTGATCATCACCAGTGTTGCTATATCTCAAAAATGTACTAAGTAAATGGGATTGGGTCTTCCAAGTAAAAATGTTTAGGACCCCAAAAACCTTACAAAAACTAAAATTGGGCCCTATTGAGCCCTTATAGTAGTTATATATATTATATTAAAAAAACAATAATTCTCTAATTTCTAACCCTAACCCTAACTAATCTTAGGACCGGTGATGATCACCAGTGGTGATAGGTAGTAATTTTCTATTTTTTATTATTTCTTATTGTTTTTTAATATTTTTTATAATTTTATATTCTTTTGATATATGTTGAAAAAGCTATATAAACTCTAGCTTTTATTCTCTCTTTAACTTTAAGATTTGTTTCTTACAATATTCTAAAATATTAAAATTTTATAGGAATAGATACCTATAGTTAGCTCTGTATTTAGATATTGTATTATAAATAAATAAATATATTTTTACTCTAAAGTAAACTATGCTATTATATATTTAATAAATATACCGAACTGCTTTAGTAAGAAAATATTCTACTTTCATACTACTTTATATCTTGCTCTATTGTTTTAAAAATCTCTGTCACTATGTGCTATATTGCAGGTAATATATTAAAAAGACTATCTTACTTGTAATAATATATAATAAGTAAATTAGTAAATAAGTAGTTATAATAAGTAAATAAATATATACTGTATAATAAATAGATAAGTCAATAAGTAACTATAATAAAATGAGGTTAGAGTCTTATAGCCTAGTGGTCTAGACACTAACCCTCCACAGATGAGATTAACAGTTCAATTATAGCTAGTAGTAATTAATTTAATTAATTATCTCTATAACCTTCAGGAGTTTTCAAATACAAAACCTGTAGTAGTAAGACTATATAATATATATATTTGGCTAATAAAGAATTCTTAAAAAGAGCTCCGAGCCATGGAGAAGACTGGCACTGTGTATAATATAAGTCACAGAAGGTATTATTGCAGAAGGCTATGCATGTGAATTCATGATTGGCAAGGTAGCACCAACAACCCTAAGGCAGCATTGGGATCTTGATTGGGAGAATGGCTGAATATAGTATATTTAGAAGTGGTAAGAGAAGCGATAAACATAGTAAGAGGCTGTGGTAAAAGAATGGCTTTACCAAATATAGAATACCTCTGACACAAGAAAACAAAAAAAATTGGCTAAAAAAACTCTGAAAATATAGAAACAGGCAATTTAGTAGTACAAAAATAAAGACAGGCTAGGGAGTAATAGTCGTATAACCTATATGGGAGTCTATGACAAAACACGGCAGAGACGCGGGTCCCTAGTTACTAGATTGTAATAGTAATTAAATAAGGTACTTAACTCCTGTTCTAAAGATCTAGACTCTTGTATCACTATACTAATAGGGAGTACTATAAAAGGATCAGTAGCCTAATTTGGTGATGTATGATATTAACATTTAAGAATTGTGAAATAACATCTTGGTTGTAGTAGCAAGTCCCATATCTGGCTTGAGATACGAACTAGGCTCTTAGAGTAACATCCTGAGGACACCAAACTGGAAGCATCAAGAGCACCCACTCAAGAGACACCAATTTGAAAGTGATACAAGAAACGAATTAGGAGTAATGTGATAAGTATTGAGAGATAGAAGTTGGCTAGTAGACATTGTACAATAGTATATAAGCAGGATATATATGATAATCAGTGTTGGGCAAATTAGTGGTCGACCAAAATTTTACTGGTCCAATTGGTCTGGTTAAATTGGTCAAATGGTCAAACTGGTCAAATTGGTCAAATCAATTAAATAAATATATATATATATTATATAATAAACTATATTTAAATATACTATTTGACCAATTTGACCAGTACAGATCCTTTGACCGAACCGGTCAAATTGGTCAAATTGGTCTGGTTCAATAGTCAAACTGGTCTGGTCAAACTGGTCTGGTCAAGCCAACACTGATAATAATATAGGTTTGGGAACTATTCGGTGATTTAATAATTGGTCTGGTTAAAAGAGGTAGTTACTAAGGAGATAAAATCTCATATAGCAGGTCACATATAAGTACTAAATTAGTAATCAGGTAAGTCTTATTTGTAATAATTAGATAGTTGTAAATATATATATATATGTTTGTAACTATAATACCTTAGAGTACTAATAAATAGTTAAGCAAGACTGCCGAATTAAAAAAAAAAAATAACTATAATAAACAAATATTTAAGACTAACTCTTTCTGATAATTACTTGGGTCACAATTTCTAATAAACTATTTACTAGAAAAAAAACACAATATACTAAAGTAAAGTCATTAACTCACATATAAGATATAGGAAAAGAAACTATAAGTTAGCAGCTATTATTTAAAAGTAGTTCTTATATACTACCTGCTAACAGCCTCAGAGTTTTCACTTAATACAGGCATAGCACTTGTCATTTAGAAGTAGTTCTTATATGCTACTTGCTAACAAGCTTAGAGTTTATCACTTATTGAAAAGACTTAATACTATACAGACTCAAGTATATAGTTGGTTTTAATAAAAGAAACTTATATTCTTTTAGTGATTCTAAGTGTTTTTTTTTCTTTCTTGTATTTTGCCAACTTCATCAAAATTTTTAACAAAAAATATACATTTTAGCTTACTTTCTCCAAAAAATTAACATTGTTTATACTTTTTATTTTCAGATAGACAAAGTAGAATATAAATATAGAATTTTTTTGGCAATAATGATCTTATACTATATAACAAACCAATTGGCACTCTGGTTAATAAACTGACTCGAATTAAATATTAAAGTTAAAAAAAATTTTAACAATAAAGCTTAGCTTTACAACAGAGATACAGGTGGGTGACAAAAATAATTCCATACCTAAAGACTTGGCTTATAACTCAAAAACTTATTAATTAATTTTGGCTTTTATTTATTTATATAAAACTATAACTTTTTGTGATTATGTAATATTATTTTTAAATTATATACTTGTATAATTAACAAGTTATTTAATTTTATTTTTAGAGTTTTAAAAAATTTGGTAAGTGTCTGTGTTTTTTTTTAAATATTTTAATATCTATTGATTCAAATTTGATGAAATTTTAATATATTATAGTGTAATATAGAAAATCTAAGTCGGTTAACTACGTTACTTGACTTAATGTGCAAAGAGTAAGAAATGTGTGGAAGAACAAAATAAACTGATACAAGAACTAAAACAAAATATGAGATAAAACACAAGAAACCTAAAAGAGAATACTCAAGAATGATAATAAAACAGTATGACTAAAACACAATAGAAAGGGCCTTCACAATGTAATAGATAAAGAATAAAAACCAAACAAAATATAATTAAAATACCAAAAAGAAGGCCTTCACAACATAGTAGGTGAAGGATAAAACAAACTAAAATATAATAGAAACACAATAAAAGAGAGCTTTCACAATGTAATGAGTAAAGAATAAAAACAAAACCAAAACAAAACAAAAATATAAAACAAACACAATAAGAAAAGCCTTCACAACATAATGGGTGAAGGATAAGAACAACACTAAAACTAAACAAAAATATAAGGAAAACACAATAAAAAGAAGCCTTCACAACGTAAGAGATAAAAGATAAAAAATATACACAATGTAGTAAAAGTATATTTAAAAATAAGTATTAGTTTATTAGATAAAGAACAGAACTTGGAGGTAGAAATCTAAGCTAAAGAAAGGGCTTTAAGATAAAAGGAACTTTTAATAAAAGCTTAGATAAAAGAATCTAACCTGCCTTGGGGAAAAAAGCAGGGTTTATATAGCTTTTTGACATGATAAAAATGTGTTATTGTTACTTTAAAAACATATCAAGGTACTATATATCAAGGTACTATGACAAAGTACTATGCTAAGGTACTATAGCAAGGTACTATAATAAGGTACTATGCTAAGGTACTATGCTAAAGTACTATACTAAGATACTATGCTAAAATACTATACTAAGGTACTATGCTAAAGTACTATGATAAGGTACTATAATAAGATACTATATTAAGATACTATGCTAAAGTACTATGCTAAGGTACTATACTAAAGTACTATGCTAAAATACTATGCTAAAGTACTATGCTAAAATACTATGCCAAGGTACTATGCTAAAGTACTATGCTAAGGTACTATGATAAGGTACTATGATAAGGTACTATAATAAGGTACTATAATAAGGTACTATGCTAAAATACTATGCTAAGGTATTATGCTAAGGTACTATGCTAAGGTACTATGCTAAAATACTATGCTAAAGTACTATGCTAAGGTATTATACTAAGGTACTATACTAAAGTACTATAATAAGATACTATAGCAAGGTACTATGATAAAGTACTATGCTAAAGTACTATGCTAAGATACTATAGCAAGATACTATAATAAGATACTATGCTAAGGTACTATGCTAAGATACTATACTAAGGTACTATGTCAAAATACTATATCAATATAACTTCAATTACAAAACGGTAAAAAGTCTACTAATAAATCTAATAGTACACATTTAAATCATGGTATTTAAACTAGGCTATAAATAGTAATTTGTGTAACTATACCAATACTAAAATATAGTAATATAACAATAGAAAAAAATATTTTTTATATAATATATAAATTTGAAATAGTTTTGATTAATTGTTGATTAAAAAATTAACAAAAATAAAAAATTTTAAATTTAATCTTTTTTATTAATTTTTTCTAAAACTATTGATCCAATTTGGATGAAACTTTTTTTATTTAATAGAGATAAATTTTTTTTACAAAATAAAAAGAAAATTATTAGAATTTAATTACTAGTTATTTTTATTTTTATTTTTATTTTATTCTTTGACAGTCTTGTCAGTGCTCAAATACAAATTATATTACTATTAGACTACAAAACAAAGTTTCAAATT
>CAJVPY010002302.1:0-16560 GCA_910591965.1 Dentiscutata erythropus | reverse complement strand
TTACTATGTAATATCTGCATAATGAATAATAAAGGAACTGAGGAAAAGACCTCACTTAAAAAAAAAAAAAAAAAAATTGTTTTATTTTAAATTATTTTATTTTAAATTATTTGTATTATTTATTTCCTGGGGAGTAGAAATTATAACAGAGGTTACCCAATGATCATAGCACATGGATGACCATCCACGTACGTACTATGATCATCGGTAACCTCTGTTATAATTTTCCCACCCCGAAAAACATGAACTTAGATACTGATCACGTTATTTAATGTTACATCAAATCCTGGGTTCTTATTGGTCAATCATGGGCAAATCGATATAAATCGATATTGTTGACCAAATCGATAGATTTTTGCCAAAACAAATCGTGTCCCTGACACTCGTACGCGTAGTACGACGGAGTCAGGTAGCCAATCAGAACGTATGTTTATCTCCTACATTTATCTTTTTTGTTTATCTCATATGGTTTATCACCACTTAGTTCCTTAATATATTATAGATAGATAGATAGATAGATAGATAAATAGATTCTATGTGTATAAATTATTAATCGTGCGATTCACCCCGTAACAGTATACGTTATCTGTTGATGGCCTTAATCTGTCCCGATTTTAGAGGTATTTATCTGGATGATGAAGGGTGTTTATATCCAGTCATTGATGTGTAATATAAAAATCAGGTCAAATTTTCAAAAATTTCTTCAATAAAATGCAAAAATACCGTTTCTAATAGATCATCGGTACTGTTCCTGATAGGGTAGGAAAAAGAAATCGATTTACGCGCCGTTCCTGATTAGGGTTCTAAAAAAGAGCCTCTAAAATACCACAATTATAGCGAAGTATATGAAAAAAAAAAATTAGGATCAGGGTTCATTTTTAGAACCCTAATAGGAACAGTAGTCAAATAAATTTTTTTTTTTTTTAACCCTAACAGGAACAGTAGTCAAATAAAATTTTTTTTAAACCCTATCAAAGATCAGTACGGCTGATCCATTAGGAATAGTATGTCAACAACCATAAAATGGACCTTGATAATTTGGACTTCGAACATATCTATACATTTGAAGAATTTAAATTGATAAATAAACAAGTAAAGACATATACTTTAAAAATCAGTAGATCTACTTGAGCTCAACAAAGGGAAACTCCAACAATGTCACAAAATCCAATAAATGAGGAGTTATTGCTGGAGAGATCTTTTGTCAACTTTGAAATATACTTACCAAAATGGAATTGTCACTACATCTCAGAAATTCTCAATTACAAAGAAAAAATACCAATGAGATTTCAACATTTCCGGTCAGTGAACAATTTGCGCACCTTATTGCATTTATTCTAAAGAGCATTTATCATTAACCAGATCGTCTACAGAAGATGATCCTTCAAAGGTTAACAAATTTATATTTACCTTTGCTGTGAAGGTCGTAGTCATTCAAGAAGAAATTCAAGGAAGTTTATTTTGCAATGGGCTCATCAGTTGAGCTCGGTTGGTTGTAAATCCAAAAAATGAACATTACAAACGAAAGAAAATAATGTGATCGAATACTTCGCATGGTTAGAATATTGCGAACGGTCGTAATGTTCTCCTGGAATTCACATTTGAAGTACAGAAAATTGATGATTTCAAAAGTAAGTTTTATTACTCTCTATTATCCATTATTTTATAAATTTATACTGTATATTTCATGATTAGAAATCATCCGAATCATCAGACAAGAATTGCAAATTAATTGCCCTGAATGCGAAATAACTTCTCTGATTGTTGTACTTTTATGAAACACTATAAAGATATCAGAAAATGAATAAATGATATACTGTACGTACGTATATTCACATGTTATATAATTGCAGTATATATTTGCGATGTGAATTTTTTTTTTTATATATACAATTTTTCTCACTTAATGAATAAATGATAACCCTTATTTAGATATAAATAACAACAAACCAACCGTGTTATTCCTTATTGGAATGACCAAGTCGCAGATTGTCAAGAAAATTATGGTTGCCAAGCGTGAATGATTTACTTTCATTAATCCATTCAAATAAATGATTATATGCTATTTCAGCAACATCTTTTATTTTCATTAAATAAAGCAAAGATTACAACATATGAAACCAGAAAACACATAGTAAGTTATGGACTGTATAAATATTATTTTATTCTGATTGTATTACTTATTTATGAAAATTTACTGATCATGTTTCCACCGTTATGTTTTATTTGGAAATTTAAGAGCGGTGTAAATCCAATGGATAAGTGATGTGAAGTATCGAATTTTTTGAATTTATTATTGTCTACATGGTAAATAAAGAATAATTTAAAAAAAAATAGTGAAGACAGATTAGTAATGAAGAATGGATGATTTTAAAATAAATATCTTTTCTCATAATTACTGTATTCAAATTTATTTAATTCGTGATCCGCCTAAGAACCAGTGACAAAACATAGTAAAAAGTGGGGATATGTTTACTATATAAATTTTGCCTTTTTTGGAATCTGGAGTTTCCCAAAGAAGAACTTTTTTCTTTACTAAGTAAACTTCTTTTCAAGCTTTAAGTAAAGTTGTAGAGGAATTTCTTGCGATCAAAATGGCGGTTAAAACGTTAAAATTGGTCCAGTGGATCGCGAGATATAAGTACTTTAGTCTTCGTGACTATATGTTTTCTTCTTTATAAATAAAAGAAGAAAACATATAGTCGCGAAGACTAAAGTACTTATATCTCGCGATACACTGGGCCGATTTTAACATTTTAACCGCCATTTTGATCGCAAGAAACTCCTCTACAACTTTACTTAAAGCTTGAAAGGATGTTTACTTAGTAAAGAAAAAGTTTTTCTTTGGGAAACTCTAGATTCCAAAAAAGTCAAAATTAAAAAGTAAATTTCTCCACAATTTACTAATTAATTTCACTGGTTCTTATGCGGAACACGAATTAAATTAAATTACTCAAACACATAGCAGATAGATACTTTATTCAGACCTATTTAGTAAACGACTATAATAAATTTTATTCATATTATTTGCTTGCAACTAAATTAAGTTGTCAACAACATAAAAACTTTCTTTTCTTTTCTTTCTAGATTAATTCGCTATATCTACTCGAAAACGTATGATATACAGTATTAAAATATAGCTAAAAATTGCTATCTACATCCTCAGTTTTTGCAAGACTGCGTCGTACAGCTACCTTTTAAACTGTATTAGCTGCAGCAAATAGAAATTTTAAAATAGCTTTGTAGATAGTATGAGGCTAATTAATGAACATGAATAAAGTGTTCCTTATTGAAAATATAGAGATTCCTGAAACCATAAATAAAGCGGTGTTAAATGCAAAGTAATTTCAAATCTATTAAAATATTCTTCATTAAGTCGCAATTTAAATAAATTGAAGGTGAATAAATAAAAAAATATATAGTAATGAATTACTAGTGCATAAGCGTCTGATTATCGTTAATTTTGTTGGTCGCATCTCTGGATATAAATTTTTTTTTAATGTATTAAAAAAAAAAAGTTTTCGAAAATAAAGATTACTTTTCTATAATTTTAAAATTTTACATTATAAAAATTTATAAACGGCACTTGTGTAAAGGCTCGGTACTAATTTTTCATGATCAAGTTAATATTTATGCAAGAGATTTTTTTCGAAATGGTTATATTTATCAAATTTAGTTACGGGTATTGTTAGATCCTTAATTGCAAGTGAATTAACCGTATTTTATTATTTTATTTGCCAAAAGATTGTCAATCTTCAAGAATTTTGTAAAGTAAATACGTGAATTGAAATACTTGATGATAATATCTATGGCATAAATGAAATTATGACACTGTTGGCGATAGGAGAAAGCTCTCATGCTGATTAGTGTTATAGGTCATGTATTTGAGCAAAAAAAGGCATAGTCACTGCAGAAGCTGGAAATTTTTAAATATTTTAATATGGAATTTTCAAATTTTTTTGTGTTTCTTTACACAGTCAACTACTGTATATATAACGAAATCTGGGCTGAATAAAATCTCCGTTATATGGCATTTACCATTACAAATTATTTATATATTAAAAATTCGGTTCTTTGCAATTTGTCCGTTAAACCGGTGAATTTGGTCTAAGGGTGTCGTTATATCGATAGTTGACTATTAGTTTTTATAATAAAAGTGTATAAGTGAAGATTTATTTAAAGAACTTTGTGCTTACAAGCATAAAAAAAAGCATTATATTCAACCATACAAAAAAGAAAAAGAAACCCCGTTAAAATGGTGGCTTAATATAGATGAACCATCCGAACTCACCATTAAGAAATTTTCTGTGAAAGAAATTTCTAGACCCTTAAATGGCCACAAAGAATAATGCCTAATATATTTCGGTTAGAAGCAATAGCTAATATTCGAGCTTTTTTTATAATAAGTATACAATATTGGGCAAAAATTGTCGAATAACGGTAATTTGGCAAATGAGCACGTGCCGCAAAGCGGCACGTGTAGCCAATCATTTGTCGAATTACCGTATTCGACAATTTGCCCAATATTGGTGTTATCCGGCAATTTATGATCATGATTGGTAGGGAGTCGCTCGCTGAGTTTTATTTTTTGAATATTGGAATAACATAAATATATCGTAACACATGAAAAAAATAACAAGAAGAAATTTTTTCATGATCATATTAGTTTGCCGGATAATAAGATATTATTACCATCGTGAAATAACGTGCGGGGTGAAATTACAAATTCGGCCTAAATTAAGCTTAATTCGGCCAAACCTCTAAATAACACTCATGTTCCGACAATACGGTACCCATTTTTAAATGGAAGATCTTTTTCAGTTTTTAATTTTTTATGCTTATTATTAGAAAAAGAAAGACTCAATGTGTCATAAATATTATAATACAAACATGTGTTAAATTGTAAAGCAGTAGGGTTACTATAGAGACGAAAGTTGTTTTTGTATTTTTTTCTTATATAATGTGTAAAATGTAGTATGTAGATCTTATAGTAGAATATGTTACACAAAAATTTAAGGGAATTTCCACTGATCGCTAGTATAACCAAGATTGTAAATATTATAATCTGACTGATCAATAAGAATAATATACTATAACACAGCTAGAATTTTTAAATATTTTGCATCTAGAGAGAATTGAACTCTTGTTTGCCATCTAAGATTCCAATTTGGTTGATCTATAGTTTAGATGGGCAATATAGAATTATTATAAGATTATTAATATATAAAAATAACTACTTGACTAATTTAAGCAAATTTATAATAGTTAAGATTAGGGTGAGGGTTATAGTTTAAATTAAGGTTAGGTTAATATTAAAAGGGAAATTCTATTTTCACCCGGGTCAAAGTCACCCGATATATAATTGTCATTATATTATATAATATAAGCTACTATAAAAACTAAAGATTCTATATATTGGTTAGTTAATTGTTAGTATAGACTAATTTTAATAATATTATATGGATTTATATTATATAATACAGTATACATAATAAAAATTAAACATCGGGTAACTTTAACCCGGGTGAAAATAGAATTTCCCAATGTTAAAATTGGATTTTTATATATTATAATCTTATATATTCCTATATTGCCCACCAATATTTATACATATTGGCAAAACTAAAAATTCTTAAAATCCCTCCCAAATCCCAAATATAATAAAATTGTCCCAAATTCCAAATCCCATCTCAAATATAATAAAATTTGTCCAAATCCAAATAGTTTTGCAGCAAGTATATCTATACAAATTAGTTATATTTTATAATGGTTCAATTTTATAGTAGTTTAGTTTTTATAGGTTTTGATTTTAAATTAACATCCCTAAATTTGTAGATCAGAGATGAGTTTAACTCCAATGATCTTCAAGTTTGACCAGAATTAAATTGGTTAGATCGGTCGAAATCAGTCCATACGAAATTTTGGAATTTTTCAAAATTCTAGCAAGATTTCTCTATAACTACTTGATTAATTAGCAAATTTTTTTATTTTAAATTCTAAACTTTTGTAGAATTAAAATAAAAAAAATTTTATCGAGATGGTTGTTGAGAATCTTCGAATCTTTTTTTTTTAACTTTAAGCGAAGATTTTTCAACAAACATTGATTCAAATTCGATGAAATTTTTTTATTTTAATTCTGTAAGTTTATAGAATTAAAATAAAAAAATTTATTGGAATTTGGTAGATTTTGCAAACCGTGATTATTTATTATTATCGTATTCTTGCAATTCATTTCAAAAAAATTGCTCGATTGTTAGATAAAGTATGTCTGTCTTTTACCGCCTTATAATAAAAATACCTTAGCTGTTGCGTCAATTTTGCCACGGCAGATTCTCAATTTTAATTAGCTAACTGCCGTGGTCTACGAAAATTTGGCCCGCTTTATACAATTATTACAAAATTTTTGGCCGGAATTGAGTTTTTAACTTTTTATTACAAAAATATAAATTTTTAGGGAAATAAGCCTATACTATGGTAAAATTAGTCCAGGAACATTTTTCACTTAATGGGCAGCTGTGATTTCATTAGTAAGATTTGTAATTTCAGCCTAAATTTTTGATCGCCGCTCTTAGCCAGTCAAAATTGTGAATCTGCTGTGACGCGACGGTTAGGGTAATAATTCTATCGCTATAATTTGCTGAATTAAGCAATAATCATGATTTACCAGTCAGAAATAAAAATCTGGCATAGACTAGCGTCAGCTAAGCCGCTCTAGCCGATTACATCAACTACGGCTATAGCCGGGTGGCTAGCCTAACCGCTACTCCAGGCGACAATTTACTAAAACAAATAACTACAGCTAATAAATACTAATCCTATTCAATTTAAACGGAAAATTAGTAATATGACATATTTTGGAATCACCCAGGGCGACCATAAAAACTGCAGTAACGTGACTTGTGGCGCAACAAAATTGGACCGGCAGATTAGCGATTTTGATTGGCTAAGAGCGACGATCAAAAAATTAGGCCGGAATTACTTATACTTTTACTAATGAAATCATAGCCGCTATTAAGTGAAAATTGTCCCGGGACAATATACCATAATTTTTAAGAATCTCTATTTTTGTAATGAAAAAATTAAAAAGTTAATTCCGGCCGGAGATTAGTAAACAATTTTGTAATGTGGGCCAAACTTTTGAAGATCCTCGGCCGTTAGCCAATCAAAATCGAGGATCTGCCGATCCAATTTTGTTGCGGCAGCTATGGTTAATTCAAAACTGCACACAACTTTATATACTATTGCTAATGAAGCCACATCTATTCGCAAGAAAAAGTATTCGCGATATAACTTTACCACGAACAGGCCTAATTTCTTTTTTCTCGGCTCAAAAATTGAAAACTTAATTTCCGACCAAATTAGAATCTTGAAAATCATCGGCCTAATTAGATTAATGCAGGCCAAATGTCATAATCGCGTTACTGCAATTTTTATGGTCGCCCTGGATAATTCGTTATCTTGGGACTCACATGGACGCTATTTTGAGTTTTAAAAAAATTCAATAAATAGGAATTTTGAATAATGCACATGTGCGTTATTACGTGCAAATACGTTATTTTGTAATTGACCATTACAATTATCGCGGTTTTCGAAATTGTTGACACTAAAATATTTTGTATACTCACTGTATACTGATATAAAATCATCTAACCCTAAAAAAATTTTTTGTATACTTTAAATATATTAGTTGTATTTAAAGTATACAAAAAAATTTTTTAGGGTTAGATAATATATATCAGTATACAGTGAGTATACAAAATATTTTAGTGTCAACCATTTCGAAAACTGCGATAAATGCACTATATTGCCATTTTACTTAATTTTCTCGTATAAATGTTGATCGTACCTGATGCATTTTATATACATTAAATGATATTAAAATTTTATATATCAAAAGCCACAAGGTAGAGGTTGGATAATTAGTTATTCGATTCCTTTTCGAGGCAAAACCAATTACTGTAGTAGTTTCCTCATAGAGATATGTGAATGCGATTTTGCTAAATAAAAATTAGGCGTAGGTAAAATGCAGAATAAAATTACATATAACATTATATACATGATTACATTGTTTGCTACATAATATTAGAAATATACCTATTAACAAGAACATTAAAGAAGTTCAAAGTCTACAATAACCTACCTATATTTGCAGCCTTCACAACACATGCATGCAATATGTTCTTTCATATGTATTGTCGCAGCTAAAGCTGGAAATTTTAAATCTTTAATATGAAATTTTCAAATATTTTTGGATACATTTTTTTAATTACTTTTTTTTAATAGTTAGGTTAGGATTTAGATTAGTTTTTATAATAAAGAGTACAAATGGACTTTTAGTAGGGTCTACATTTTTAAATTGAAGTCCCTAATTTCCAGCTTCAACTTGACAAGAAAATGATGCAGTGATAGCTATTAAATGGTTAAATAAAATAATTTGCTAATTCAAAAGATTCAAAATTATAATATGGATGTATTGAATGAGAAAATTCATGAGAATATCCAGCAGGCGATTGTTTGCACAAGGAGTGAAAATTGTAGATATATTGAAGCATTAACCAAACCTTTTAAATGATTAATCAAAACTTGTAAATATATTAACAATATTACCATCAGGTGGTATTTCTAATAAGAGAACCATTAGCTTATGGATTGTATGATGGCTAAAAATATAAGAAACAATTAGGAATTATCTTTTTGAATTTACCTTAACATATAAGGTGCGCTTATGGCGCTTTATTAAGTATATAACGATAGTATTACATGTTTTATTTTATAGTTTTTTAAGAATTTCTAAGATTGAGAGTAGACCCTTATCTATCGTGTGGGTGAGTTGTTTGAGAACAGTAAGTTCTCTGTTTAAATGGTGTGTGATGATGGTTGTGATAGCTGTTGGGATGTTAGGTGTGCTTATTATATTATTACCCCATTTAAAGGAGGCGAATTAGCGCCAAATTTCATAGATAATATTAATGTTTAACCACTTGACTACTCTTTTAGTAAAGTTGAGTGGGGAAGTAATTATAATTTTAGTTGAGAAAAATTAAAAAAAGCATTATTTGCAATAAAACTTCTTAATTTCTTCATGTAACTAAGTTGTAAAATGAAAATTTGATAGAACGATGCATCCCATGATTTAGAAATTAAGCTGTGAAATGTCTTTTATTAAATAATAAGGTATAAATTTGATAAATTGAATAAATAATTATGAAAGATCCAAAGAATAAGCTTGCAATCACTAATTGTCTGTTTTCGGTGGCAGAGTTTTTATAATATCGGCCGCTGATATAAGATGATAAAACAGATAAGATTCCCAAAATATTATGACTCAAAACAACTAGCTTCAGGACACACCTTTGTGTTTGTGCTAAAATTGATGAAATTGTTATAAATAAGTTATAATTACTGTAAAAATAACAATAAACGGTCTTCATTGATAAATTTTATGTACAGTAACAAAATGCGCATCCGTGCTACTATAATAATTATCATGTTATCCAAATACGATACACAGATATCGGCAAATCAGATTCGTTTTATTCAAGACGCACGTTTAATTTTAACAACACACATAGACTATTTTTTAGTTATTACAATTATAGCACGGGACAGCAAAAAAATACACCAAGTTTTAAGATTGTATACTCAAATTTGGTTGGTTAACTTTTAATTTTTTATGGTTGATTTTTGATTCTGCCTACTGGTTAATATCCCGTGATGGCAGAAGCTGAAATTTTTGTTCCAAGGTTTTGTAGTATAGTAGAGACTATGATCCTTGCCGGTAGTGAAAAAAATCAGTTAAAGCAAATTATCGTTAATCTGGTTGATCGGTTTGGAAGGTAAGGTCAAAAGCCAGCACATACCATTATGATTTCCGATGTAGAAATACGAGCAAGGTTGAAACCAGAAATTTTTAGTAAATTCCGAAAAATTCCAGATTAAAGATTAAATATAAATATGTACTGTAGAATCGACCAGTCGACTAAACCGATAAAATTTATCAGCTTAGTCATAGCCGAAAATTATGATCACTAATAGAGGCCTTGTCAGTTCCTACAATAAATACTGTTGACCACTGCATACGGTATCCCTGAAAATAGTATCCTATCACATAAAGTACATCCTTCTCTACAAATGAGATTACTGGATTCATGATAGTACCCGGTATTCAGTTTTATCATCAAGGGCCCAGGGTATTATTTGCAGTGGCTAACAGTAATACTAATCACATCTATAGATTATGGAAATTATTTAACGTTAATATACGCGAATTAATTAATCAAATACCTCGAATCCATTTTTTTTTTTGTTTAATATTATTTAAATGTGATCGGATCGAAATAAAAGATGTGCTAAGAATCAAGCATAGTTACATATGTATGTATGGATGTACTTTATTTTTCAAAATAACTTAGTATAATTGATTTTTTTGGCAATACAGTATCACTTTAGTAATCATTTTATATACTGCAATAATAATATAGTAATAATAAATGTTGTTATATAATTTAATCCACTTAGCTTATACGTTTTATTATAAAAAGCAAATCATTACGAAGCTATTATATTACTGCGCTTTTCAAATTTCTGTGATCAGTGATTCTCACACATCACACCGGAAATCAAAAATCTAGAATAAATGCAAATCTGTGATTGGCTAAAATAATTTTTAGCCAATCATGTATTGGCATTTTTTCTACACAGTAGATCACAGTAATTTGAAAAGCGCAGTAATGACCTATTTACGTATGTACGTACAATACACTTAAATTTCGTCTTGTACTGAGTTGATCTGTGATAATTTGTATCTCTGATTAGTTATTTTTTTTTGTACTATGTATCACTGTTACAAGAATCTGTAAGGGTCGCTGACGTTCGTACGTACGTACGTACCTCCAGTTTCTTTAGTATATTTTTCAAAGCCGATACTTTTAAGTTTTCTGATGAAAGAACAATGCATTCCTCTTGTAGTACTAATTATAATATTTTTATTTACGGACATAAATTTTCATAAAATTATTACAAATTTAATAAGATAAATGAAACATACAAGATCATAATTTTTTTCTTTATACCTATTTTGTAAAACAAAAAAAGTAAACTTTATTTTATTTATGTTGTATTTTATTAAAAAAAATTGTTTTTTTAACAATACAGCATAATATAACATGATAAGAAAATGTCTATATATCAATTTACTTTACTGATCGTATCAAAAATTATTTGCAGCCCCGTAATAGAAACTTCATTTATACAATGGAGTACTAAATCTTGCCACAATTTTTATGACATATTTGTCATACCTACTATCAGCCCAGTCTTTTAAAATGTACCGTTTATGGATTGGCTATGCAAATACTTCCAGCAAATTGCGGTACTTTAATCCCCAATTACTATTATGTAAATGTAAGCAAATTACTAATTTCAGAAAGTAAATATGTTGTTCTTCTTTTTTGGAGGCTCTTATCTTAGAACTTCCGAGAATAAGTTGATGGAGATTTGTTTGATATGATCGAATAAGTGAATTTTATTTATATTAAAATTTTAAGTATCTTAAATAAAATAAGGCAGAATTATTTTTAGAAAAAGAAAAGATTACCATTCTTATGTACAATGAGAGGAATTTAAAGTCGTTAAATGAAGCAGAAAGTCGAGAATTCCTAAATAGTTAATCAAAGAAATATGAAAAAAGATATTTCTAAATGACAAAGAACAATATTGAATCGAGTTGAAATAAACGGCATTGTGCGTAGTAGGCCTTCACGTTTCGAATATGCGTATATGAATTATGATAATAAAAGTAGATCAAAAAATTCTTTAGATATTTAATCTAATTTCGAAATTCACAAATATATTTTATGAATTTTTGTCAGATTTGAAACACCAATATGAGGAGGATCATCAAATTATCATCCGAATTTTGGTGCATCTATGGCTTTTAAATGATTTACACCGTGTAACATTCTGCAATACGCCTGATTTAGAAATACGTATTTTAATTTCGTTTTTCTAAAAATTTTCGCGTTTTGGACGTATCGCTTCAATATATCCATGAGCATCTAAAATCAATAACATTTAAAGTTGGTAATTAAACACGATCATCCCCTTTTTTCCCTAAGCATTTGTGCAATTACATAACATGTAGTGAACTGTATATTTAATTTGTTAGACGTAAAGTCAACTTTAAATTGCATTTTTTATTTAGTTTGTTGTCCATAATTATGCGGAAATACTTTTCCGATTCTCGTCACATATGCTTAAAATATTTATATAAGGATGGTCTGCAACATCTTCCTTGACCCTTTGAAGAGTTATGAATTTAATTTCGAATCAAAACGTTCCCTCTTACGCGCCGTTATGTGTAGTGATCTCAAAATCTACAATAAACAATTTAACGATTGAATTTGTCCGTCAAAATGGGTTCTATTTCGTAAGACATTTGAACAATTATTCTTTGTTCTCTGTCCCGTCTTCTCAAAACGCTTGGATATTTAATAAGGCACCACCTTCATGCTTTATCTTATTTCGACTAAATATACAGGGCTGTTTAGTCACCATGAACATACGTTTAGAACGAAAAATGTTATCAAAGCACGCATCTAACCTCTGGAAGGGTGTTAAGATTAACGATCGGCACCTCGAAAATGCGTTTAAATCATTTTACGACGCTGCGCTTTATAAGTTCAATTGTGAACAGTTGAACATCCGAATGGTTGTTCCTCCCGCTACTCCGCAACAACCTGCTGCACAGGAGCAATCATCTCTCGCGACGAATGATTTTGACAACTCATTTGATGGGATGTTAAAAGATTTATTTAATTTCTAAAACACTTTACATAATTTCGACTACGAAATCTATAATTGGCAATATGATAATACATGGATTTTTTAAGATTTATTTTTAACGTTTGCGCGTAAATAAATTAATAAGATCATAAATATGCTAAGAATAAGTTATATGTTTGATTCATTTTTATGTATTATATTTTAAGTTTCAGTATGTTTAAAATAAGGTCAAATACGAATATTATAATATGCAATGATAGTTTATAATTGAAATAAACTATTATAAATACAAATCCATTTAAAATTTTAATAAACAAAGTTTTTGAAAATATTTAAATTTTGAATTATTGCAAGCGATCAAAGAAAACTTTTTAAAATCTGATAAGAAATTTAATGAATATAATGAAGACTATTTATTTTCTATAATACTTATTTAAATTTAATAAATTTGAAGTTTTTTTTTTTTGCAAAATAGAGAACACATCTCCTTAAAACTAATAAGTGAATACACTTAAGATAAATTAAGATAAGAATTGATCATTGTTGAAATCAGAAATAATTAAAACGACTCTAAAACATTACGGGAAAAAAGTAAAATGATGATTTCTGAACAGGACCAACTGATGATTTTTTGTTGTGATAAATTGTTTGATTTAGTCAGTGGTAAAATGCAAAGCTTCAAATATTCTGCAATTAATTTATTGATTTACGATTTTTTTTTTGGATCATTCGGATATAAACCAAATGTTTAGCTCAACCACACTCGTATTTTGATTCATCTATTGTCTAAGTCAGGATTTTACAGAAGAAACATATTTAGGAATGTGTACCTGTAAAGAATTATAAAATTCATTATTTTCATATTTCTGTGATATATCATTACACTCAGTGGCATTTCTGTGCTATCTTGGACGCATTTCTTATTAACAATTTGACTATACATTCCGTAAAATGCAGTAAATTATTGTTCTGTTTTGGAATAAAACTATAGATGTGAAGCTTGTATATCACTGGTAAAAAAAATAATATTTTAACTAAATATAATCAATAATATATAGTACAAATTATAACTTATTTATTATATTTTCACTAGGTAATATAAATATTTAAACACATGAACTAAAAATATATTAAATACATATATTACCTAGTAAATATTTAGTAAATAAGTTATAATTTGTATTATATATTACTTGTTATTTAGTTAAAATATGATTTTTTTAACCAGTGTATCTTACGCAGAATTTTCGTGAATAGTCCATCATGTGCATAAAGATGCATTCGTACACATTATTCAGCAAATTGCCATCTTGATACCATCCTTTATTGAAGAACCCTTTTAAATTATCAGATTAAATACAAAAATTTCAAAATATACCAGTTGATTCGAAAATATGAGATGAGTACTATTAATAGATCGGTGCTCAATTTTCAATCAATGGGAAATAGTTTAGCTGGTCATGTGAATGAGTCCATTATCGCGATGAAAAAAAAATGTCGAGACCATTTTTTATTATAAACTTGTGAAGATTGGCTGAAATTAATATCCGCATTTCGCGATATGAATCTTAAGAAAAATTAATCGGAGTGTTTGTGCACAATCTCATTAGCCAAGCACATTGAACGAGGTGTTTGAGAGCACCCAATGACTGTTCAGAATAATTTTACTGCGTATATGTTTTAGATACATATTTTATTTAGAAAACATACACGTGCTATGAAGTAATAATATTTACCCTGATTAAGCGCTAATTACACGCAGCTGGCGATAACATCTTTCAAAAGATAACGTCGTGTATTAAATCATGCGTTACCGCGATAAATAAATTTACCAAGGTAACAATACAGCATATGTTGCCAACTTTTTTCCGTTAAAAGAAAATTTATGTAATTTATTGCTGTACGACTAGATAATGTATACTTATTCAGATATAGTATCATTTATCTATATAAGTATACTTTGTTAATTACTTTAATAATTTTATTGTTGCACTCGTTTGAAAGCAATTAACACAAATTTCTTCTAAATGTTTCATGTTATCACGTATTAAACCAGTTCGACTTAGAGTAATACTACAATTTTCTTCTTTTTAGCCATCATATATAGAAAAGGACAGCCTTATGCATAAGGGTGATATTGAACGACTCATCGTATATGGCATATAAGAAGTAGTAGATAACAAAATCTGTGAGAAATCATGAACTCCGAATTATCTTTATTTAATTAATTGCATACGTTATAATTGTAGATTATTCCTGATTAAGGGAAGATGAATAGAAGTAAATTGAGGCAACTAGAGACTGATAAACTAGAGGTGCGATCTTTTTGCCAAGTCATTATTATGATTCTATCAATATGAGTAATTCAGTTACAACAGCAATTTTATAGTTATGTTTAATAAGTCTATATATTTAGCTTATGTACGATTAAAAGGTTAAATTGCGAAATTTGTATTTAATACGCGCGAATCGGGGATTCGTGTATTATACCTTTCGCTCTAGATTAGATCTGCACATGGGATATAACCATAAATTCGAGTGTTTATCCGTGTGTAAATCGTAACACAAATAAGTAAACAAATAATATTTTTGGGTTTGTGTACGGAGTATATGTGTTACAGAAAATAGAGGGAACTGCTCTTTATAGATTGAATCTAGAGTACATGCATAACTTTAGTTCGCGAAATGTAAAAAATAACCCACGCGGACTGGTTTTTCCGGATCTATATTTATATACCAATATTAATCCAGAAATTGCCATTATTTGCCATTGTTATGTGATATCACATTAAAAGATTTGTTTCATGTGGCATTCACCGAATAATCTTATATTTGGTTTATCAAATTGAGATCTCTGTGCATTAATCAAGTTTTTTAAATAGAAAATCATTTACAAAAAAAAAAAAAAGAAAAGAAAAGAAATGGTTCAAAAATCATTATGGATTTAATTTTAATAATTTGCTCCTCAATTATGCGTAGAGACATGACAAAATTTCCTTTAAAATACCAGTTAGCCGCTAAATAACACCCATGAGCGTCATTTCGAATAATCGTCCGAAATTTAGCTTAATCCGGGTCAAAATTTGAAATCAAACCCTTGTGCGTTATTTAGTATCTATAAGTAAAACTCATTATCAATTTAAAGTTTGTTTTGAAACTAAAATTTTTGCCGATTGAAACTACTAAAAAAATTTTTTAAGAATCCAAAATTAGTAATTTGGCGAAATTAATTTAAAATTCTTTGTGATTTGGCGAAGTCTTAAAACAGAATTGGGAAATTTAAAAGATAATGTTTTATTAAATATATTGTATATGTTTATTAGAGTTGCAAATGAAATTGTTACAAATTTGCGCCAATTTTACCAAAATAGAATCTGTGTTTGGAAATGGATTATCTGCTTCTATATCGATTTATCTCAGGATACAACTCACGGATCAAAATATGGTGTAGGTGACACCTTCGGCAAAGTTCTAGAAATAAAGATTCAGTCATATCACACGACCAATTTGTGGCTAATTTGTCCTTATATAAAAACCGAGCTACAATTTAGCTACATTAGTCACATATATTCCGAATCGGGTTGGCTCACCCACCCATTCGGAGCACTAGCAACATCAGTGTTTCGGGCGAAACCCGTTTTTGCAGATCAAATTATTTCGGAGGGTTTCGGACTTTGGGGTCATAGACAGAAATTTGTCCGATTGGCTAGTTTTTAGATCGATTTGTAAATCTACACGTGATTATTACCCAATCAAATTGCACAATTTTTATTCGTT
>CAJVPY010002301.1:0-16561 GCA_910591965.1 Dentiscutata erythropus | reverse complement strand
CAATTAGTAAAATTTTGAGAATCTTAATGTTTTGTATAATTTTATTAATAAAAATACTAAAAATGCTATGATTCTCATAAGTTTACTAATTAATTCTAACTTTATACTATAGGTAAACTTATTAAGCACACAAATATATATATATATTATTTTGTTTATATAAATAGATGTAATAATTTAATTTTTAGCAAATTACTATAAAATTTATATATAATAATTGAATTTTTAGCAAATTTATTTGATTTTAAAGTAGTAAAAATACTTAAAATTTATATAGATTAGTTATGATCTATATAAAAAATGCCTGGAGTTTTGGTAGAATATATGCTTTTTTTTTGCAGAAAAATAAACACTTTTTTAAAAAAGATACAAGTGGCTTCTCTAATATTTTTTTTACTTCTCTGCTATTCTTTTAAAATTTTTAATAAAAGTGATAATTTGGTATTTATTTAAAAGATTAGAATTGTTTACTTTTTAAATTTAGATAAACTTAATAGACCATAACTATATATTTTGTTTATTTATAAATATAGTACTACTTATGAGTTTAGAGCCTATAGTCTAGTGGTCTAGATATCTAAACCTATATAGCAGATCGATAGTTCAATTACAGCTAGAGTTTTTTTCCTTTATAATTATTTGAAATTAGTAATTGGATACAAAGTTTTATAAGAAAAACCAAGTAAAGTAGAGAACCAGATTAAGGAGTTTTCAAAAAGAAGACCTGAACTATAGAGTAGATAGCGTTAATAATAATGAAAGAAGTAGTAAATATGGTAAGGAGCTATAAATAAAAAATAGACCATAACTAGAAATCGAATACCTCTAGTATATGTACTAAAAGACCAAATATAAAATCTGTATAGAGTGATAATGCTAACTAATTTTAAGGTGTGATAAAAACTTAAAAAGATATAAAGTACCAAGCTAGTAGTAGTAATATGAAACAAAGAGAAATGTAGAAAAGCAGAAGCTTACCAATTCAGATGAAAGCTAAAAGTAGAAATATAAAAACAAAATTGAAAGTAACTACAATTATACAATATGGTCCCAATTTTAACCAATATACAATAGCTTTATAAATAAAAAGAAGGCTGCATACAGAAAAACTAGAAACATCAAATGATAACCAAACTAGAAAGTACATCGAGCAAAGATTGTACAAATACCTCAAATATAATGATAGCCAAGTTATCTGTTTAGGAGTTAATAGTTTCTATATAAGAAAAGTAGTAGATATACAGATTAAATATAGGTTGGAAAGTATACTTAAAATCTTGAATTATAGTGGTACTGATGGGATATTGATTAATTAAAGTAGACAATTGATAGCAGAGTAAAGTAGCACTATGAGCCTAGTTTCATATATAGTATATTACATGTACTTCATTATATAATAATTGTAATATATGTTAAATATTAATAAAAACTTAGAACAAGCTATCCAGTCTATAAAAAATATATATATATATTTATATATATAGTGCTACTTTATATAATTTGAATTAAAGTTTTTGGTTAAAAAAATATTCAAGGACAGTTGTTTAGTTAAAAAGAAAAATATATATTAAGACAAAGCTTTATAGCAAAGATTATATAGGCTTGGTGCTAGAAAAAGTGCAAAAATTGACAAAAAAAAAGATCTTTGGAAAATCAATTTTTATCTTATAAACCTTATACTAAATCATAAAAAAATACAAATTTTAAGAAGCTATACTGCAAAATTTTATTAACATAACTACTTTTGTGTCTTAAGTGAAAAATAATCTTAACCTTATTTTAAATTGTTTTATATAAAAAAACAATATTTGAAAAAATTGTTAATTTTTGCTCTTTTCTTAATATTAAGCCCATATGCTCTGATTTTTGAAATCTATAAGTAAAGCTAATTTTTTTAAAAACTTTGAAGCTAAATAACTTTTGATTTACTAGTCTGTTTTAAATTATTTTACTACCAAAATGTTTACCTTTTTGAAACAATTTCAACAAGCCTAAAATAATAAAAATCCAATCACAGGATTATGAAAAAATATGCTATCAAATAAGGTGACATATTTGTATAGTAAAACAATTGGTTAAACCAATTGTTTCACTATATAGGTGTATTACTTTATTTGATGGTGTATTTTTTCATAATCCTGTAATTGAATTTTTATAATTTTAGGCTTGTTGAAATCGTCTCAAAGAGGTAAATATTTTGGTAGTAAAATAATTTAAAACAGACTAGTAAATCAAAAGTTATTTAGCTTCAAAGTTTTAAAAAAAATTAGCTTTATTTATAGATTCCAAAAATCAGAGCATATGTATACAAATATTGTATTTGTTATAATTTTTTTGAATTTAATACAGATTATAATTTTTAGTCTTTTGTTTAGTTTTTTTATATTAGTTTTTTTTATATTAAATTAGTTTTTTTATTTTTTAGTTTAGTTTCTTTAGCTTTCTTATTTATATCTATAATTTTTTTTTTTTTTTATTTGTTTTTTTTTATTGTTTTTTTTTCTTTTTTATATTATTTATTTTCTTGATTTTATTTTCTTTTTTCAAACTCTTTTTTTTTTTTTGTTTTTTGCAAATTTCTTGTTAGTTAAAATATAAATAACTATTTTTGTATAATAACTAAGTTAGTTTAATATAGCTTTTAATTCTAGACTTCAGATTAGTATAGCAAGTTGTACTTGAATATCATAATGATAGCTAAGTAATATTAGATTTGCAAATTAGAAATAAACAAGTATATTATATTTTATTAATATATTTAGAATTTTAATAAAATATTAGCAAAACTATTTAAGTTTAAAAAAAAAATAATAAAAAAAATGCTAGTTAGCTAGAAACTTCTAGAAAATTCTTTTAGAACTAACTTTATCTTAAATTTAAACTTATATATAATCTAAAGAGTCTATATCACTTGCTTTATAACAATTTGTCTAACAGCTATTTTTTTAATAATATTTTTAAAAATATTACTAAAAAAATAGCTGTCAGACAAATTGTTATAGGGCAAGTAACATAAACCCTAATCTAAATTATATTTAGAATAAAGCTAAATTTAAAAGTATTAAGGTTGAGATTTCATTGTCTAGTGGTCTAAACACCCAACCCTTTACAAGCAGGTTTTGGATTCAAGTTCTAGTAGATATGAATTTTACGAATATTTAAATATACTTATTATGAGAAGTTCAAGTAATTACTTATTTAGATTAAAAATTTTCAAAAAGAGATCTATTGTGAAGTGTAGTACTACAGAATATTACAGAAGGTTCTATTATTCGAAAGTTGTATGTATAAATTTTTAGTTGGTATAGATAATACCAACAACTTTTAAGGTAGCACTAAGAATTTTGGTTGAGAGGATAACCGGACAGTAACTAAAATTAGAATAGTAAGAAAAGTGGTAAAACACAAAAAGATCTGTAATAAAGAATTGGCTTTACCAAATTTGAAATACCTCTGGCATATGTGAAAAAACCAAAATAAAAAACATATAAATGTAGAGAGAAAGCTGCTATATCAAAAGGTATACAATAATTTAAATAGCAGGGTGCACTGGGCTAGTAGTAGTGATATGAATAGGTGTCAAGAGCACGCCAACTCCAAAACACCAAAAGTTGAAAGTAGTATTTGTACTACAACTTCTTGTTGGAAGTAACTTTGTTACACAATATAGCTTATTTTACTAATACACAAGAGCTTACAAAATGAATAGTAGTAGTATACTATTATCTGAAAAATATCTAAGTAAGGAAGTTCTCAGCCAAGACTTTGTTCAAAACTAAAGAGAGTAATGTGCCTAATAAAAAAGTTTGGCATTTCTTCAACACCAAACAGAAAATAATTTAAGCAAAGATTTACAAATGCTACAGATGACCTCTGGTCACCTGTCTAGAAGTCATAGAACTAGTATAAGAAGATATAGGAATACAAAGTATGTAAAATAAAGTAGGTTCTGTAATATAAAATCCCAGATATATATTTTGTGAAAGGTAAATTTTCAAATAAAGTCTTGATTGAGAGTAATTGGCTCTAACTTCTACTTCAGTAGTTAAATATATAGTAATACTTTGTATATTTATAATTATAATTAATAAAAGAACTAAAAGAAAAAAAAAACCTTACCTCTAAAAAAAAAAAAAATTTAAAAGTATTACAGTCAACTTTGTCTATTTTAAACCATCTGTTTTTATATATAAAATAAGTTATAAAGTTAGCTTTTTAAAAAGATTTTATATACTAATTCAAATTTTATAATAAAATTTACAAATGTCTTAAAGTTTTAGATTCAAATTAGAGAGAATTTAATAGTTAACTACATATAATTTTATAATATGAGTTTAACCTATATTTTGTTTATTTTTAATTGCTTTTTTTCTCTTGTTAGTATTACTTTGTTATTTTTTTCTTTGTTCTTTTCTATTTCTCTTTTTTAGCTGTTTTTTTATAATTTTTTTTAATACTTTTACTATTTTCTTTAATAACTTTTTGTAAAAAAAAAAAAAAATTTAAAGAAAAAGACAATTTTAACAAGGCTAGCAATAGGCTTTCTAATAATTTGATAGATTAGTTTTAGTAAGTTAGATAAAAGTAAAGTTGCTATAGCAGATTGCATTTGGATATTTTGGTAACCGGACAAGTTTTTATTGTACTAGAGAAGTTATTATTATACAATAGTATGGCGGCATCCATAATTTATGTTAAACTAGTCTGTATTGTATATAAATAGGGAACCTTGATGATAATACTGTATGGTATTATCTATAACAATACTGGTTTAACGTAAATTATGGATGCCGCCTATACTGTATAATAACTAATAAATGCAGTAGAAGCAGTAATATCTTTCCTCTTATAATAAAGACAGGGTTACCTAAAAATAATAATAATAAAAAATTAAACAAATTTTTTAATTTCAAACAAGAATATAATAAAACTTAACCAAATTTAATAAAATTTTTAAATAAATATCTTTTAAATTATTCTTGTTAAAGTTTTAAAAACACTTAATAAAAAATATTTGTTTGGTTTTTATAACTCAACCTCATATATAGAAGTATACCTTACAAACAAATTATAAATTATATTCTTTACAAAGATATCCAATTTAGCAACTTTAATACTACTTATAATTAGCTATATATATAGTTACTTAGTAATAGCTATTTTTCAAAGTTACTATATGTTAGCAATACGCCTACTACGATTGACTACTACGTTACTCTTTTACTACAATTACTACTACGTTGTTACTACTTTACTATACTTTTACTACAATTTTTATAAAAAATTTTGGTTTGATTTTTTATAAAATTACAGTATGGTAAAAGTATAGTAAAATAGTAGTAACATAGTAGCTAATGGTAGTAGCGTATTGCTAATATATATTAACTTTAAAACTATAGCTACTTTAATTGAAAATAGTATTAAAGTCGTTAAATTAGACATTTTTGTAAAGTATGTAGTAGAGACTAGACTAGACTTTGTGATTCATGAATTAAAGCACAGAGGAATACGTATACGCGAATCATTTGACTGAGTCAATTTATTCGAATTGCAAACATTTCAAATTACAAGTTTATAAAAGCAGATATTTGTACTAGACTCAATCCCTGAAAAAAATCCACGTTAGTTTTCCAATCTGTTTCAGCGATTAGGTTTTCAAGAGATGAAGTCTGATAAATAATAAACTTGATATCCCATTATGCCACTCAAATTCCATATTACGATTTAAAGAGAGCAAGCATATTATATATTCTTAATTATTTTGACTCGAGAATCTCACGAATCATCGAATTATTCGAGTAATTTCTATGTATATAGCAGTATATAGCAATATATGTATAATTTTTTATGTTATTTTTTTTTATGTTATTTTTTTTTACGTTATTTTACTTGTATAATAAAAAGGTTTGCTAGAGAATTTTGAAATGCTAAAATATATATTAGAACATTTAATATACAGTATGTAACATAAATTTTTTTTAAAAAAAGAGAAACTAAACTGTAGATACATTTTAAGTCACATGAATTTATTAGTACGAGTGGCGCAGTAAATTTCATCCAATAAACAACGGATTGGTTCTGGGAATTAGTAAACTCAGGCTACATTATATATTTAAAAAGACTTTTAATGTCTCAATTTCAGTAAGAAATTATAATTTTAACAGAATAATTTTCGTAAAAATTTTATAAAGCATGCTTATTTACAGTTATTTAATATATAATTTCTCTTGAAAATTTATTGTTATAATTTACAATTAACCGCAATTGGCAGTGGTAACAATAATGCTTGAAAGTTTCATTATCTGTATGTACCAATTTAAGCTTTAGAATAAGAATGACAATTATGAGTCAAGACCCTTTTTTTATATACAAATTATGTCTGTATTTATTTCGAGAATTCGATCTTTATTAACACTACCTAAACCAGAAATTTGCAATGCGCGTCGTTAAAGGGAATCCTTACCAATTTCGTTATTTGAATTGAATGTACACATGAAAATGATGTTATTTAAAATGATAAGGTTTTAATTCTACCCCACAATAAAAAATCTTTTTTTTTTTTTTTTTTTTTTGATTAAAAAAAAAAAAAAAGAGAAAAACAATAAGAAGAATATTGAATGAGATTATTTAATCATTCATGCAATTAATTTATGCAATCGACAAGTATTTCTTGAGGTCTGTGCATAATTTTTGGGGATGTAACTTCAATGATATCAAAGTATGAACTTATCAGGGGGGAGAGAAGGTGCATACTTCAAAATTTCTTTGTTTTCCGACAGGCATAAAATAATCATAATGAATACACTTATCTTGACACATGTCTATATGCACACGATTTCACAATTGTAAAAAGAATGAATGGCGCGAAATCTTGGTAGTTAAATCATACACAAAGTTTTATGCGCGATGGTTGCATCGATGTATCAAAATTTCAAGAATACATACCTGATTGTTGTTGTAAATGACTAGATAAATTTCCTTAATGATGAACAAATTGACAATTCGGTAAGGTGCAGTTACATAGATTCAGACATTCATTTGAAAATATGCAGGGTAAACTATTACGGCATGTGAAGTAATAATAAACAGGTTTGTTTGTAATTATTAAATACGCATGGTGAACTTGTTTTTTTTTCAATAGTTAAACGGCCCAGAGAAATGTTTATATGAGAAACTCAAATTTATGAAAAAAATTTTCAAATGATAACTTTAATAGGCAATTAAATTATGATAAACACGTGCTGTTTTCGATAAAGTTTTAATAAACAGGTCAGAGATTGCCAAGTGGCTAAAGATGGGGTTTAATTATCGTGCAACCTTTAGAAAGTTTATATAGTTCCGGATATCTAATGTTTTTTTATAAATACATGCAGAAACGGGTTGTAGCTGAGTATTATAGCCGAATATTATATCGGTCAAATTCTATATATAATGCTTGAAAACAATGAAATTTTAATGACGTGAAATTCCTTTAAAAGCTAATTGTAAATAATGTAATTATAAATAATCATATTTCCTATTTTTGCAATTCATTTAATTCATTTACAATTCTAGCATTTGCCGGTTATCTTATCAAGGAAATATGAACTGTATCTTGTTTACTAACAGTTTGGCATTCAACTATTATTATATCCTATAGCATACAAGGCAAATAATGTAATGATACGTGGCGACTCTTTTTTTTTTTAAAAAATAGAATCTCGAAGTATTGCTACATTAAAAAAAATTTTTGAACAAAGCAAAAAGATTGTTTATATAATTTTATAATTCTATAAAGCAATCAAAGCCTTGATAACAAAGAAGTTCAATTCAAAATCATCAGTGAAGTGCTTTTTATTAAAAACGAATCTTTGTACGTATATGAAATAAAAATAGCTTGGTATATTAAGTGCATTTTGAGTTTATAACAATATGTATTTACAGATAATTGGCTCAACGTTATGTATGCTATTCTCCGATTTTAGGTATTCTCCTGATGTTTATAATATACCTAGCATACACATAATTTTATATAGCATACAAGATATTACATTATTAGCGTTAAATTTTCAAAGAAAACGCAATTTTTATTATGTGATTGTTCGCAAAATGAAATACAGCATTATGCGTTATTATTAAATTGCAAACTTTACACAGAATATGAAATGCAGAAAAAAAATTTGGGTTTGAAAAGTTGTATATTGTAATTATCGGTTATTAAAAAAAGGATAAAGAAATGTCAAAATTGACAATTTATAGTGGTACAACGTATTAGTATTGTTTGTTCTCTTAATAAGTTAAAGTTCCTGGATGAAAGTTTTCGAGAGTCATTGTTTTATGCTTGATCAACAGCGGGGAAACCACGGTTTGATTTCCGTATCTGCGGTACATGGTGCATGTAATTCATAGAATTCATGGAATTCATAGAGAATCTAATTTATGATACTGTATGTTTCAATATTTTGACACCAATCTTAAATGTGCAGTTATATTTTTTCTTAACAAATGCTTTGTCTTAAATGCTTGTATACCAAAACCGTGAAACAGTTATCATAGATATTCATATAAATATGCGTTAATCTATAATTTAATGCGTTTCAAGATTTTCATATATGTATGCATGTATGAAATTGGAAAGATGACGGAAGGGGTGTAAAGAAATAAGATAATCTCAAGGAAAATTCGTAAGTACAGATATTCTTATACCATATTTTTGTTGTACATATTATACATTTTTTTTTCTATTATTTCACCTTTACTTACATGTTACAATGCTATTTGACCGGATCAATACTACGTACTTACGTACGTACATAAGTATGTACATCGGATAAAGATCACATGTACAGTATTAATTATTTGACACCTTTCAACGTTCTCCTATATGCATTATGTAAAAATATGAATCAATGCTTAACATAATTATTGGTTAAATTTCAAGATAAGTAATTAATGCAAATAGTTACAATAATTTTATTATATGAATAAAAACTTCTTAAAATAATGTGTAATAAAAGACTTATTATATGTCCAGATAAAATGTTTCGTGAACTGTAAATACTGTATGTACTGTATGTATGTACTGTATGTAAACATGTAAGCACTCATTGTAATTTCTATTTATTTCACTATTATTGCGTATTCTTTCAAAAAAATTTTGTTAATTATTACAAATCATAAAAAGATTCAAAGTTAGGTGATTTTATCGAATTATAAATATGACCAAAAATGAAATTATTGTACATTGAAAGTTACGGAATTTATAGATATTATTGATATTATTGATATTATTATTGATGTTATTGATATTATTGATATTAATCAGGTTTACATTATCTTTACGTACGTACAAAGTATTTATCGTTGTCTTTTAACACATTCTTAATCCTTCACTTGATTTGTATCTATTGATCTAAAGCTTATGTACTAGTGGCGCGCTATAGTGGCTTTAATAATACTATAATTTATACACCTTGGATTATATGACATAATCGTGACAAAAAATTAAGGTAACACTCATACAGTAAATCAGTATGAAACAAATTTGACCATAAAGCAACAATTCACAAAATAAGCCACGACATTATACAAAAATAACAGACCAATAATATAATAGATTGATTATATGTACAGTAAAATTTGAACTAGACAAATTTAGACAGAATAAACATCATGCATGCATGTTCGCCTAACTGGCTTTTTATTTTACATATTGCATAATATACATAACAGTAAAAGATTTAAAGTTTTTTTTTAGATATATTTAAAAGAGAAACGTCATTGCGTATAAAGGAGTTGATGTTTCAAGTTTCAAAACAATGAAGAGGCGTTCTTGGTCAACTTTGGTTGTTTATTTAAAGTTTTTTTATAGTAAAAACGTGAATGTAGCATGTTCTTTTATGTGCAATGTGAACTTAAACAATTTATAATTTTTTTTTAAGGTTTTTAAGACATTTCTTTATATTTCCTAGTGCTTTTTTTTTTTTTTTTTTTTTTTTTCTTTTTTTTTTTTTTTTGAAGAGTTATTTCTGTATTTTTTTCATTGTTGGATGTTTATATCAAATTCCCGTAATACCTTTCCAAACGTTAAGCATAAATTGATTTTATTTTGTGTATTGTGTTAGATGTTAACAGTTTGTATGTTCGGGAAGTATTTGTATTTAACTATCGCAATTTATCGCAATTGTACTAACTATCGCAATTTATCGCAATTATACTAATTATCGCAATTTATCGTAATTATTCGCTATTTATCGATACTGATTGCTACTAATCGCTATTTATCTTTATAGATCGCTATAAACCGATATCGATTACTATATATTCATTATTATCAATTACTATTGAAATCTTTATACATACAAGTAAAATTTATACAAAGTTCGTTGTACACAAGAAAGCTTCTAAAAGTGTCATTTATTTTACCTTAGTCGTCCTATAGTACTATCACAATGTAATTAAAAAAGTAAAATAAAGAAACCTGCATCGGAATCAAAACTCAGCCGAATTTTCCAAATTCTTTTTATCTACAAGCTTTATAAAAAAAAAAAAATAATAAAATAAAAATAATAAAAATATAAAAATAATAATATAATATATATATAATAATAAATAAATAAATAATCATCTTTAATACGGTATATATTTAACAATAATGCATAAATATTTCCCTATCTTCAACTTGCATGCATTTTACAAAAGCGAATTATGTTTGTGATTTATGTGCCGCGGGTTGGTCAGATGCATATTTGTTCAGTGTTTTAGAGTGGCGTGCTTGTAATCGATAAAGCAAAGTAAGCTGCTGATGATCGTTTATAAAACCTTACGTAAAAAAGATTTTCACACTTTATGTAATGCATACCAATAGACAAACTTTTTCTAAAAGTTTGAGGGTTTTATCTTTTTACAGGGCCTTGCCACGAGTTGTTTGACAACAACAAGGTTATCGCTACATGATATGGTTCGCGAATAGAATCAAAATAGGAAATGAACAATAATGCAATAAGGTAAGTATTTTGGTTTTTGAAAGTGTCATTGATCAAAGAAGAAATCTTCAGTTACCCGTTTTTTTTTCACTATTTCTTTAAGATCAATTGAGATTAAAAATTATCTAAAAAATCATTTAACGTTAGATAATAAAAGATCAAAAAAATACAGGACTTCAAACAAGTTTCGAAAGTTTAAGTTAGAGAATTTTAAAATTATACATGTTTACATGTCAGCTGGTTCTTTTTTCTGCAAAAAAAAAAATACAAAAAATACAAAAAAAAAAAAAGAAAAAAAAAAAAAAAAAAAAAGATGGCATGTTTGTTTTGCATCTAAATCTAGTGGAGTGCATTTATATTTATTAAATAATATATATATACAGTATATAGATCCTTTTAGACTAAACCTAAAACTTTAGATTTATACTACTAGTTTATAAAAAAAAAAAATCTAATTTTGGGAAAATTAAATAAAAAAAAACTAGTTTTTGCCCAGAATTTAATTTAATTTGACATACCTAGACTATCAACTATAAATGCTAACTAGGCTTTAATGTTGTTACGTTACAAAAATTAACAAACATGCTTGTTTGTTGTCAAAATAAAGATTATTTATTGATCTGCTGTCCAATGATGTATTATGTTGTTACTAAAGAATATAAGAATATAAAAAAAATATAAATATAGAAAAAATAGGTTGTTATTTTAAATTTCTGTCAATACTTATACATGTATACATGTATGTGTACACGTATGTTATGTAATAAAAATGTAACTGCAAAGTTAACAATAATGCAAAATGTGGTTGTTTCATTGCCATCTATCTATGCAAGTATTTCATAAAATGGATAGACGTATATGGTTGAATTAGAGTTCCTGTGAAAAAAATGTAAAAAAAAAAAAATGACAGGCAAGAAATAAAACCATTTTGAAAATAGGTCAAGGGAATTTTTGACTCGCCAAAAGCTTTTTAATGCATGAATGTAGAAACTTTTGAATTAATATGTCAAGTAGCCAGTACATACAAGTTGCCGCGTGGAAATAAATTTTTACGCAAGTTTTTTTTTTTTTTTTTTTTTTTTTTTTTTTTTTTTTTGGCGTGAGTACTTTGATCATGCATGTCTCTGCTGACAGCCTGTTATCTTTATAGTAGTTTTATACTACGAGTTTAATAGTTCTCATAGTTCGCGGCGGTGTTGAATTTGTAAATATTTTGATAAAGTAGTTAGCATTTAGTGCTAATTTGTTCATATATGTTTACTCATGTTTGTATGACAGATTATTGTGAGAAATATTGTTAGAAAAAAAATGAAGCAAATTTTGGGGTTACTCTGGCAAAAGAAAAAAAAATTAATCCATCTAATAAATAAATAAAAAATAAATAAAAATAAAAATAAATAAATAAATGTAAGAGTTCTACTCAGGAGAAAATCTACGCTTATAGGATTTTGACATATATACGTATTGAAACCGAATTAAGAAAAATAGACGACTTTTTGAATATATAGATTAGCAGGCTTTCAACAATGTACACGTAAAGCTTCTTTGCCTGTCATTTTCTGGAATGAATTCTGGATAGGCTTTGCTTGCATTGCGTTAATATATTAATATATATCAGATGCATATAATGTAAAAGAATACATCAGGTGAACAATGTTTTAGTCATTTTGGGATTTTTGATAGATTGGAAGCGTAGAATAGACGTGTTTGTGGATTAATCTTTTTATAAATTGAATTTTTTGCCAGCCCATTGATCAATTTGGTTTCTTGTAACCTTATATGTTATCTATTACACTGACAAATAAAATCATTCGGAGCTTTTGATAAAATTCGGAGAATCCGGAATTTTTGATTGCTATTTCAAGTCCATATATAAGCAACTTTATCAGAAATTGTTTCGTATAATATATACGCCTAATTCTGTAATTGATAAACCTTAAATCTTAACACTTTATAAAATATTCGGCTTATGAATGGTTTGTGCTACGTTGCAATATGATATCACGTAAATAATACATAAATAATACATAAATAATACATAAATAAATAATACATGGGGTAAAATTTGTACAAAGCTCATTATTGACTCAAAAGAATCATTGTTTAAAAAAATGCTATTGTTTAAATGTTTGAAGTATATGTAAGGGTGATACTAATCAGGAGTGTCACAGGGACTGTACTATGATATGATGCATGATATGCGTAACCAATGATTGGTCACATAATTTTACAAAAATGTTTTTCTCGCTAGGATCCGACCATTATTTGAATTAGTATAAATTACATGATCGATATACATATATACATATGTATATATACTGTATTTCTTCTTTTTACATTACAGTATTTGATAATTTGCCGCGTATTCTATAGTAGATGCTATTTTTAATTAATTATTTTATTTTATTTTATTTTATTTATTTTTATTTATTTATTTATTTATTTTTTTTAATTAATATTTTTGGAGTATAACTTAGGGAGCCTTTCATTTTAATATCATTTGTGCATCAATCTACCAAAATTATTTTTGCGAATGACGTGTATTATTTGATTAAAATATTTTTAACTATGAAATATTAATTATTAATTATGACTCGGTTATTAAACACGTAATAAAGAATAGTAAAATATAGGCTAAAAGGAGTAAAGGATAAAGAATAGTAAAGCATAGCAAAGAATAGCAAAGAATAGCAAAGAATAGCAAAGAATAATAAAGAATAATAAAAGAGTAATAAAGAATAGTAAATAATAAAGAATATTATAGAGTAGTAATTTATTTTTTTTATGTATCGCCTTTGTTCTTGTCTATATGCATAACAAACCAATCGAATTACTTGATTTTCTCCGTTCTTTTTTTAAGAATAAATTCCAGTCTGTAAACCTGAAATAATATTGGTATTATTCATACCTTGTTGTACCGATTACCAATTAATCAATTCTCTACGTATGTCGGCATTTGCACGGACGAAAGACTATACTCCTTACAATTTTTTTTTTTTTAATAGGTCTGATCATTCTTACATTTACCTTGTTTGAAAATTTTGACATATTTAAGTATGAATATATTTAATAAGCTTATTTTATTTACATATTATCTCAATATAGATATTTTATGTTTTGACATAGTGTACCAATTTATTTTATTATCGTAGTAATTTATTGTAGTAATTTATTATCGTTATCGTTGTAATTTGTTATCGTGATTTATATGATTACATTCTTTTTTAAAAAATTTTCTCCGTGAAAAGGAATCAATTTTAACTTATGTTGATTCCTAAAAAAATATATACATTCCTCAATTGTTGATAACTAATCAATGAATAACCTGTTGTAGACTAGTCTGAAAGTTTAGAGCGGAGTATTTAACCCGTTTTTATGCGAGCTCTTTTCATTAATAATGTTAAATTTTTACTTAATTGTATAATAAGGTTTTTAACCGGTTTAATGGATTGATTGAATGGATATTAGATTTAATTCTAGTTTAGATAATACTGTGGACGAAGGCTAAAACTAGGTTTTTGTTTATATGCATTTTACTTAACTCGTTCTAACATATATAAAAAAAAAATTTTTCAATATTTTTTTATTGTACTGTAATTTTTAACAATGCAAGCAAAACTTGACAAGGGCTCGTGATATGCCATTAATGTAATAAAAGAAAAAAAAAAAAAAAAGTATATATAACTAAAACGGAAGACAAAAGAAAAAAAACAAAAGGATACTTACTGGTTCTTAAAAAACGAGAAAGATCTTGATAATTTAGAGTTGGGCATCAAATAATGACATTCCAGGATTTAGAATAGACAATATACTGTAATCAAAAATCTTCATTTATTATTATACATGCTATTGCATATATAAATTTTTTATATAACATAAAATATTTCAAAAAACCGAGACGCAAAGAAAATTATTATATTGTAAGAGGTCACTGTATTGATGTAACATAAAAAAAAAAAAAAATTATAGTCATCAGATTTTTATGCAGGACCTGTTTCAAAGCTGACAATAGACGTCGATCATATTCCTATGCGTCGGTTTTTTTAAAAATATATAAAAGGTCCACAAAAATTTTCCAATTTGCAATCAAAATTTTCGTGAGGCAAATAATAAATTAAAAAAAAAAAATAAAAATCGTTATTTTTTTTTTTTTTATAACGAATAAGTTCTAAAAAAAACCTCTTAAACATAAACGTCCGAAAAAAATGACTTCTATGCCTCCTACAAAAGAATTCCTCTTTATTAATGAATGTGGAAAGAAACAACAATCTAAGACTAGTCCCCCAAAAGACTTAGAAATTGAGTTTCCTCCAACCTTCGACTTTAACGAACTCGGTGACAAATTTAAAAATGGTAAAGGAAAGAAAAAACCACCGAACGCGTTCATCCTCTTTAGGACAAAGTATAATGAAGCTTTACATCGCCGCGGTCAATTCTCACCCATGAAGGTTGTCTCTGGCTGGGCTAGAGATGCCTGGAACCTACTTCCATTGTATCAAAAACAAGAATATGAAAGATTCGCAACGAGAGCTGCTTCCCTGTATCAAGAATGGGCCTTACATTCTCCAGCTAATCATTTACAAAACAATCGTAATCGAAACAAACGTATTCGAACTGCTAACGGTTATGATGCTACTACTACTAATCGACCATCCAATATGCCTATTCAAGAACCACCTCAAACGCCTCCTTTGCTTGCTTCACCAGCTTCTCCGTTATTATCAGCTGATGAATCAAATAATGAAGCAGAATCTCCGATTTTACAGAATCTTACGGGAACATATCAAGCCGGTATATTTCAACCTGTGTTGATACCCGTCGAGTCCGTTCCCTACGATTTAAATGCCAATATTTATAATAATTTTTTCTTTTATAATATTGATGGTGACTTTGGCATTTTTAATCCCGTAAATTATGATCCAGACCTTCTCTACGATGTCAACGATTACCCCGATGTCCTCTCTGAATTATCGGATTGATCGATTGACTTAAAAAACTTTATTCATGTAAAAAAAAATCTCATTATCTTATTATTTATAGTTTGTATATTTAATTTCGAGGACTTTTTTTTTCTTCTTTTTACGCATACTTTAATATTTCATACAATTTTTTTTTTCTTTTCGATTTTACTTCATATTTCACACATTTGGCATTCTTTACAACATAATTTAGCATTAAATTTGGCAAAAAGTTTTTTATTTTATTTTAAAATATATATATCATCACAAACACAAACACAAACACATATGCTATGATTTATTTCTATGCAATACCAACAATCCTATATGCTATTATTAATTTTTAGTCGTTTTTTTTTTATTTTATTTTTTTTACTTAAAATAAAAATCGTATTTTTTTTCTCGCTTTGGTTGTTAAAAAAATTTGTACTATTATTATATTTTTATTAGACGATTTATAATGTCATTAAAATATCACATAACGTCACTATTTTAATATAACTGCGTATTATTATTATTATTATTATTTTTTTTTTTTTTTTTTTTTTTTTTTTTTTAAAAAAAAAATTTTTTTTTTTTTTTTTTTTTTTTTTTTTTTTTTTTTTTTTTTTTTTTTTTTTTTTTTTTTTTTTTTTTTTT
>CAJVPY010002300.1:0-16563 GCA_910591965.1 Dentiscutata erythropus | reverse complement strand
AGTACTTTAAAGCACATAAATTAGTTACCCGGGCAATTGAATCAATTAGCCAATCAGATGAATGTCGGCCTATGACTTTTATAGTAATAAGTAATCTTCGGTAATCTCACTAAATATCACGTGATAAAATTATATATGTAGATCTGTAGATCAATTAATTATCACCTTCAAAACGTTAAAATCGATTTACGGATTGCAGACAAGATACATTCTTGATATGCGTTTTATTTAAACTAAGGTGGGTAAGTTCGCGTTGGCCTGATTAAAAATTTGTCTGACATTTTCATATAGCAGTAAATATTTATAATAATTTGTAACATTAAATATCATCTAAGTAAGGCATCCGTAATTAAGATTTGATCCAGGTATAATTCAACTAAAATTTCTAAATCTATATATATTAAGATTATTAATACTGTTAATTTTGATAATATTCACTTAATTTCATAACTTTAAATACCTATTAGGCTGACATTCCAGCATCAGTAAAAATCGTACCAGATAAGGATAAGAAAGTAAGATTTAAATAAAATAATGTTACTTTCAATAACTCAAAATAATTAATAATAATTAATGAAAATGAAAATTCAATGTTTAAATCAATCTCTTAGCTCCTGCAAGATACATTGCTCCCAATCAGATACATTTATAAAACCAGTTAGGTCCATTTTTACCAATGACAAATCTATAAAGAGGTATTATATGATTAAAATCACTTTAAAAAAAAGTAATCCCTAAAACCAACGAAAATTCACCAGAAAATTCTTTCGTAATTAATGAAAATAAGTCATTTGAACTTTATAAACCGGCTTCTATTAAAATAATAATTAATGTTTACAATCAATTATAAGTTATAAAAAATTTTAGTTCAACCCTCAGATGATGTGTCTCTATAGCGAAGATTTCACGTGGTATATTGTCTACTTATATGATTGCAAAATTCTTTAATTAGTTCATGCAAAATTAATTGGTTTTCATAACCCGGCCGGGTCAAAATTTGCTGGGACAACTAAAAATTTTTCTGATGTCTGAATCGATAAGTTACAGAATGGATTCAATAAGCAACCGACTTTTACCGAACTCAGTAACTTATCGATTTGGTATCGGTAATTTTTTCAGTTGTCCCAAGAATTTGTGAACATCTGTAATAACCAAGTGGATTTTATAAAAATATTTTTATATAAACTTTATAAAATTTTATATATGAAAATTAAAAAAAAAAGGTCGGTCGGCATGTCTATTTAAAAGTTTATGTCAATGTTCGAAAACCAAGGAATTGAAATTGTGCGGCCTTATTATTATTATTATTTCTTTTTTTATAAATTATAGCTTAAAATGTCAATTCGATATTTCTTCAGTATGTGAAAGCGTTAATCAGGTTTAATCGTACTAAATAATAAAATTTTCAAAAATTTATACTGTTAGTCGAACAATCAAAACTTACATATTAACAAAAATCCTCAAGCGTAACCTTTTCTCTGGTACATTATAAATATCGTAAAAATTTCTAGATAATTTCTTGTTTCGATAATGAGTTAAATAATCTTAAAATGAATCTATTTTAATAATATCTTTAGATATCGTAGTGGTTCTAATCCAAAGCTTCAATTTTTGTTCGTGTAACATGAAAATATACAATACGTATGTAGTTTGGTTTTATGCACGTGCAGCAATTGGGCTGAATATAGTGCCATAAAAATTACAGGTCTAATAACGACGAAACTATGAACTTTAAATAAATTTAGAAAAAAATCATGTCGATCAAGCGCCCTTGCACGATTATATAATCATTCCTTTATGTTAAACAAATGTACAAAGATGCTAGATTGAAAAGAGATTTTCTTTAGATGACATGATCTTAATTTTGTTCTTTAAAATTAAATATTCAATACAAAATGCTGTGATGATTATTTACACTTGAATATTCGAATAATGAGATCAAAATTTTTATAATAAAATCGAATAATGATATCAAAATTATTATAATAAAATCGAATCATTCGATTCTTAGCAGTATTATCAAGATCGAATGACCATTATTCATTATGAAATTTCTATACCTATTTGCGACTTGCCAATAACCTACCTGCCGTTATGGCAGGTCTTTTGCTTTTGCTTTATCTACTGTAGATATATGACTATCGTTTAAATTAAAACTACAGACATTAAAACTTCAAATAATACGTATACCGTAGTGGAATATAGAAAATCGCTATCCGGATTTTATTTAACGTAAAGAGATAAGTAATTTCCAAATATCTGCACATATGGACCATCTTTCTGTCTAAACATTATAACTGTCATAACTGTCATCTCTATTTCTGCCAAGTCGGCGATCAGAAAAACCTGAAATTAGTGTGGGAAAAAACCCGTTTCCCTTATAATCCTAACAATAAATGCGTCAATACAATGTGCATAAATAATAAATCTATGCTAGTCGCATTACGTATAAATTTCCAAAAAAATCCACATAAATATACAACCATTCCGCGTTCAATTTGAGACTTCGATATCTTCGTTCTGGGCAGCTTACGAAAATCGTAAGATGAAATCATTACTCCCATATTAAAATCTCAATTTTTTTTTTTAGATACTATAGTTTAGTCTACATTTAAATAACTTGATAGAATTTCAAAGTTTATCAATCAAGTTTATTCTGTTTCTTGTCTGAATAAATCGTCTCTATGTTATAATGGTATTCAGCAAGTTGAGACTACGGTTACAGCAGAATAGTATGATTCCATTGCTTTGCAAATAAACTATGTTGCCATAATTATATGATTTAACGAAAAACTTTTTATTATGAATTCGTTCAAAATAATAGTATCTAAGAACAACTCACTTAATCCGAATTAAAAACTATTTTTTGGCATTTGCTAAGATAATGTATAGCGTTGCTTTTAAATATATAAGCTTTGTCAAATATATAAACTATAGATACTATATAAACTAATAATGGATTATTATTTGATAACTGTAAAGAAAAGGCTTTAAAGTTTATAATTATTGGAATTAATGCACAAACATTTTAAAATAATTAAATTCGATCACTAGTTACGAAAAAAAAGTTACGGTGCGTAATTTATGATTATATCATTATACTATTACTACAATATAACAGCGCTTAGACAAATTATGATTTACAACTATAACGATTAAGTTTTGGTACAGTATATCTAATGCTTCGAGTTTCGCCTGAGTCTATCTATTCTTAAAGGTTAAATTTCAAACTCATACCTGTAAATCAAATCAATCATAAATTTATCATAAATTAAGCCTGCCATAATTATCGGAAAATGAATGCCGCCGCAAAATTTCTTGTGTATATATATATCACGAAAATAGATAATTATATTAAAAAATATATTATGAACCAAATACGGGTAACTTTGTAGGAAGAATTTTAAAAGAACAAATCTTTAATTTTTCAATTGTAGTGATCCAATCATTTAAATAATCGCCTCAATTTTATATTAACGTCATTAGGTGATAAATACATGCGTAGTAAATAAAGTCATCGAATTACGTAATTAAACAAATCTTTTTAGGAGATCGTCACTAAAACATCCTCATTTAAGAAATGTTGATACTATAAATGTCATTTAACGGACTTGTCCTCGGTTGCGTTCCGTTCACTTCTACCAATTCTGAAATTTCAATATTTATTGACGATTAATATTTAAAATTGAAATTGAAAGTTAATTTATACTCTAATCACGAATAACAAAAAAAATGTCTAGTAATCAACAAGGCAACGATGTCATCTTGGCTCAATTACTTTCTTTTGGCTTTGACGAATGGATATGCCAAAGGGCAGTAACTCGTACTAAAACTGTGGAAGAAGCTACTGAATGGTTAGTCTCTATTTAATATTACAATTATATGATGTTAAAAATTTACTTAATATCATCATATAATTCAGGATTTTGAATACATTGGATGAAAATTCTGGTAACAGAGCAACTTCAAATAATACTCCAGTACTGCGCCTATCCGAATCTTCAGAAAGAGTTTCTGCACCAATGATGGTTGATACTGAAAGGTCTTCATCAACGGCTGTGGGTAAATTTACTACTTTATTTCGTTTTTTTTATTAAATTTTAAATGACCAATTATTATGACTTTTTGATTTTCAGTCTAGTTCTACCTCAAACCCAATGGTCGTATCACGCTATTCAACACCTGATGATGATGATGATGACTATACTAAGGAGTCGAAAGCAAAAGCCGCAAAGGCTGCTGAAGAAATGAAGAGATTAAAGCTTTTAGAGAGAGAGGCTCGTAAAAAAACATTATTAGCAATTAAAGAGGATCGTGAAAATTTGAAACTGCGAAAGATATCCCATAAAGTTGAAAGTAGTAGTTCCGCAAGTTCTTATGCCATCTCTACTCCTCTACAAAAAACTGAACAATCCGATTCAACTCTTATTCAGATTCGTTTATCAACTGGTCAGGCAATACGTCAAAAATTTAATACTACTGCTCTTGTATCTGACCTCTTTAATTGGGTTGTTAGTAAGAATGAACCAAGCAAAAAGTTTCAATTGTTGTTACCTTTTCCACGAAAGGTGTTTGGTGATGATGAGATTGGTTCGACACTTGCCGATGCTGGTTTAGTTCCAAATGCTTCACTGAACGTAGTAAAGTTAGATGTACCTTCTATTACTGCGCAATCTCCGATAAGCAGAGTTACAAGTTCTGTCACTGAAGATGATTCAAGTGATGACGATGATGACGATGATGACAATAGCATAAGACAATCGTTACCAATTGTTCCAAATCCACTTAATGGACCGCAAGGGCCTCCCTTAAATTTACCACAGCAGTTACCTCCTCCAATACCTGTACCACAAGGAATTCCTCCAAATTTACCACAACAATTTCCTCCTCCGATACCTGCTCAACCAGGAAATCCTGCCAATGTACTTCCAATTCAACCAGGAATTCCGCCTACTGTGCATCCTCCTATGCCTGTCCAACCAGGAAATCCATTTAATGCTCCTCCTCTAGCACCTGGTCGATTTCCTCCAAACATGGGGTTAAACCATCGTATGCTTGCCAGACCGTTAGCATTTTCTGGTACAGGTTTTCGTTTAACAAATGATCAACCAATTTTGCAGCAGCAGGATTCAGACGATGATTATGATGGTAATATTTATATTAAATGTAAATTAGTTTAAAATTTATGAATGCTTTTTAAATCATATTCATTATCATAGATGAAGAAAAAAGGCAACGTATTGCTGAAGCTGTACAGGCACGAGTACGTGCAGAGGATTCTGCTTCAGTTAATGATTCGCAGCATGTAAAACATGGTATTAGACGTGAAGTTGGCACTTTAAGGTCAAGATGCGCATATTGTGTTGCAGGTAATTCTATAATTCTTTTGAAGCTTAATGGTTTAATTTCTGTAAAATTAAATACATTAATTACTAATATGAATATGATTAATAGTTCTCCTTACATCGTCTACTTCTATGAGAACTCTACAATCTCTTAGTAACGTGTCTGCTGATGTTGGTGAATTATTAGTTAATGAATTGATAAAACTTGACAAGTAAATTCATTTTTGAATTTGTTCTTGGATCTATTAATTTTTTCTTTTATTACTCACTCTATAATTCTTTACATAAAAACTTTTATAGGCTCGATGGGCTTACATTCAAGAGATTTACAAACTGGTTTGTATTATTTATTTTTTCATCAAATATTATTCAAATATTGAGTATCATTTTAATATTAATTACGTAAAAATTAATGGCTTAATTGTTCATTATCTTTAGCCATTTGCAGAATATCATACTAGACAACTATTTCAAGGCGAGTGATTCCTTATTGGAAATAATTAGCGATACCCAAAGTTCATCTGTAACTAAGGTCAGCTTACGTAATTGTGAGTTGATAACTGATAATGGGTTCAGCTGTTTACAAGGTAAAAAAAAAAAAGTTTTTTTTTAACGTTTTAAAATAAAAGTGGTCTATTTGTTAATATTATTGTCATGTAAAATTGCAGATTTACATTATCTCGAATATCTTGATGTTATGAGCTGTCGAATTCGAGATCATACCTTACCTTACTTTAAAGGTTTGATTATTGATTTTTTTTCAGTGTAGGCATTGCTTTACAAAAACAAGTACTCATGCATGCAATTATACAAAATTTTAGACTTTGGTGAATTAAGAACATTAAATCTATCAAAGACAAAGGTGACTATCAATGGTCTGCGTACTCTTTTCGCGAGCTGCGCCTTTGCATCTACATTAGAAGACTTAAACTTGTCATACTGTCCTGGGGTTGGGGGAAAGACTGTCTTCGCGGACCTGCAACGTAAATATATTGGATAAATTTTTAATGAGAATTTTTATAATTTAAACCTAATAATATTTTTTTCTATTTAGCATTGCAGAATCTTCGACGTCTCAATCTTGACAGTGTACAATTAACACCTCCACTTGTACCAGTAAAACCTTCTAGTTTTCGACAATTGGAAATGTTGGATTTATCTAGAACACGACTCTGTGACCAAGATGTGATGAAAATTATATGCCAATTTAAAAATATGGTTGAGCTTATATTGATAGAAACAATTGGCATTGGTCAATTTGGATTGAAATGGATAGCAAAAGGTAAAAAAGTGATCACCTTGTAATTTTATTTAGTAATAATTATATTTAAAAGTCAACATTATATATTTGTAGAGTTCAAGTCTCTTAATTACATTAATTTCCCGAATCGAGAGGAAGAATTGGATGACATATTACAAGACTTTTCTGGTAAATCTTAGTTGATTTTAGGAATTAATTTTTTTAAAGTGGCTTTAATCTTATTATATATTATTTTTTTTTATAGAATTACCGTTGGTAAAAATGGACTTGACCGGTTTTATAAATGTAACTGATTCGGGAGTTATGCATCTTGCAGCAGCTAAGAGGTTAGCTTTAAACAATAATTTTTTATTTCATTAATTATTTCAAGTTATTGAAAGTGACATATTTTATTTTAGCCTTACTTTCTTATCCTTGTCTGGTACGAAAGTGACTGATGTTGGAATGTCAGCCCTAAAAGGTATTTAATACATGTATTTTATATGGTTATTATTATCAAATTTACAATTATTAATATCTTTATACATTTACACATATAGACTTGGAAAATTTAGTTGAATTATATCTTGATCGAACCTTAATTACGGATGCTGGTGTTGTTTATCTAGACGGTATTGCATTCATAATACATTTTATTACAAATATTTACTGCAATTAGAAAATCCCATTAATATCCAGATAAAATTTTTTAATCAGACCTACGCGAGCTTACCCACCTTAGTTTAAATAAAACGCGTATCAAGAATACATCATTGTCTACAATCCGTAAATCTACGTTTGCAAATAGGAAATTAAAATATCTCGACGTTGGATATACGCGCATTACTGATAAAGGAGTAAGAGAATTAAGAGGTAAATTTTTTTTTTTTACAAATTTACGATTTTCTCGTAAACAATTATGACGCTTTCATTTATAATTGATATTATATTTATATAGGCTTACCGCATTTGTCATTCTTGAATTTGGATTTCACTAAAGTATCTTTGTCATGCCGTAATATTTTAGCTGGTAAGAAAACATCAAACTTCTAAATCACTTGTGTAAGAATTTTATGACATAAAATTTTAAACAAGCTTTTTTTTTTTTTATTCTTTAGATATTCCTTCACTTCAGCCAGTTCGTCTTAATGGAATTACCAAAGAAGTTTGTGAGGATGATTATTATGATATTTAAAAAAAAAAGTCCTAAATTTTTAAATTGAAATTTATGTTACGTGAAAGTGTACAATTGCTAAACATATATTTAATAAAGTTCTGAGCATTAAAATCGAAATTTCAAAACCTTTCTGTAAATAAAATACAGTATATTGGCGATGATCATATTTACAAAGTAGCTTTTGCTATTCACTATTTGTAGCTGTCTTTATCAATAAATTTCGATAAGCTTACTATCATATACAGTCCGCCCTCCATACAGTCACTCCCATACAGTCACACCCTCTTTATAAGCACACTAATTTTTAGAACTATATAAGAAATTTGACCTCTATACGGGCACAATTTCTTATAAGCACAGAATTTCTCGGAACCAAGGGCGTGGCTGTAGAGAGGTTATACTATAATGTAGATTTTTTTTTGCAGGGTAATTTCCAAAAATCATTAATGTATAAGCTATATCAAAACAGCTGCGGGCTACGATTCATTGGTAAATTTTGGGGTTGTTACACTAAAATACTGTACAAATATGCATGCAGGCAGATATGAAAAATTTTCAAATTATGTTGTTGATGCGATATATAAGTAACTAATCAAAAACGTATTTATTTATTGATGTTACTTTTGTACCACTTTGACTAGGTATTAAATGTCTGCCGCACTACAAACAATAAAATTTACATTTCATTTAGGCATAAAAAATTTTTCCTACTTTAAAAGGAATGGACTCTAAAAAACTTCGTACACTTGGCTACAATTATCAACATGGTATTGGTGTTGAGAAAGACGAAAAGAAGGCTTTTGAATATTATATGAGAGCAGTTGAGTCAGGAAATACGAATGCGATGAATGATGTTGGCATTTGTTATTATTATGGAATTGGAGTAAATAAAAATTACCAGAAAACATTTGAATATTGGAAGAGATCTGCTGATTTGGGTGATGATCGTGCAGTGCATAACGTTGGTCTTTGTTATGAATATGGACGTGGAGTTGATCGAGATTATAGTAAAGCATTTGAATACTATAAAAAATCTGCTAATATTGGTTCTAAAGCAGCAATGTGGAATGTTGCTCGATGTTATCGAAACGGTGTTGGTACAAAGAGAGATATTCAAAGTGCAAATTATTGGTTCAAAAAACATAGAAGTCTTTTGGAAACTAATAAATCACCTGATCATATCAATCCTGAACTTAAGAAAATATTAGACGATGATAGATTTAAATTATCATGGATTGACTATAATGAGTTCAAAGATATCAAAGAAAAGGGAAAGGGAGGGTTTGCAACTATATATCATGCACGTTGGTACGATAGAATTAATTGTGAGTGGAAATATGGCGCACTTAAAGTGATTCGTGATTCAACCAAAAATGAGCAAGAATTTATCCAGGAATTGAAAAATCACTGCGAAATTGGATACGAGAATCCTTCATTCTTGGGATGTAGGGGAGTATCAAGAAATAATTATGGTGATTATATTATTGTTATGGATTATGCATTAAAAGGTTCGCTACGGCAAAATCTTGTACAAGTATCGCAATTGGAATGGAAAGATAAATTAGGCATCTTGTACTATATAGCTTTTGATCTCGAGTCGATTCATTCGCAGGAACTCGTTCATAGAGATTTACATAGCGGAAATATTTTGCAGGGAAATAGCTTGTATGATGCGTATATTGCTGATCTTGGACTTTCAAAAGAAGTAAAGGATGGAAAAATTTGTGGAATTCTACCATACATAGCACCTGAAGTTTTGACGGATAAACCGTATACTCAAGCATCAGATATTTACAGTCTTGGAGTTATCGCGACAGAGATTTCGACTGGACAAAGAGCATTTGATGGAATTCCGTTTAATGGTGATCTTGTATCAAGAATTATCGAAGGATTAAGACCTAGATGTTTAGGACCAGATTGTTATATCAAATTAGTTATGAAATGTATGGATAAAGATTCTAATAAACGACCTACTGCAACAGAAATTAAGGAAATAATCACTCGTTGGTTAGATGAAATAGATCAGGAAGATGATAATGAAATCAAAAAGCAATTTTTAGAAGCTAATAAGATTAAGCCAGAACAGATTAAGCAAATACATTCTCAAAACACATATACCAGCACAATATTTGATACTCAAAATTTTTCCGAATATACTAGAGCAGTAAGCAAATTATCAAATTTAGATTTAAATTAAATTATATATTATATTTGTTTATGTAATGTGTCTTGGGAAGGTGCAGCTATGGTCAATTTTTTTAGTTATCAAAAAAATGACCTTACGGTACATAATACTGTAAGGTCATTTTCAAGGCAAAGACCCATACCTTATCCAATTATATTCTAGAGATAAATATTTTCTTTTCATTTAATCTATAAATATAGAATATTATTCTTATCATTTGTATTTTGGTGGTTTGTTTTTTAGAAAGTAAGAAATCTTTAAATCAATTTATCTTTTTTTTTTTTTGAATCTTTATCTCAAACACTCTCTGAAATCTTTACTTACATTTAACTTACAAAATATTTGAATCTAAAAATAATTAAGGATTGCCAATATGCAAAATTTCATAAGATAGTAGTTTTAATAATATATATCTATATATGTATCTAATTGTAGACTAAAAGTAAATCTGAATTTCTATTTTTTGAAATTGAATCTGAATCCACTCTTAACAATCACCAACCATACCAACCAAACTTAAGATACACGAGCATTTCAAACGGTAAAAATGCTTACTTCTATAATTCTTAGGCGAAACCAGTGTATAAAATCAACTCAAAAACATGTGAATGTTGTGCACAGTGCACATTAAATTTATGTGAACAAATTTAAAAATTAGTGCACATAAATTTTTATAATATAATAAAAATATGTGCACAAATTTAAAATATGTACCCTATAAAAATTATTAAACAAGTATGATCTGATTTTGTCTTTTTATTTAAAAAATAATTGGTTTATTAGTTAGTTACAATATTTAAACTATATATTGTATAGGCCAAAATTATTATTAAATATTATTATCTTATTTGAAGATTTTTATTTCTAATTAATATTTCAATTTTATTTTTGATTAATGTTTAGATTTTTATTTATAGCTAAGTTTAAATTTAAAAGCTGAAGCCAAAATCTGATTATTTTTTTTTAGTATTATTTATTCATATAATTTAAATATTTTTGATTGTATTAAAGCTATAATATCTTAAACACCAGAATTGAAATAAACAAAGTGTATATTATATATTGCAATTTGTGCACCTTATGACTGGTATTTTTTGTTACCACTTTATAATAGAATACAATTAAAATTTTTAAATTTCTTATATATTTGCACATATACAAATAAAGATTTGAATTATTTGTAGCCTGAAAATCACAAAACTCATTATTAAGTGCAAATATATATATTTTTTTAAGAGTAAACTCAATTGTTTGAAAAATTTTATTAATCATTATAAATTTTGTATTACAATGTTTAATGTTAACTCTGACAACATTAGAACTAATTTATCCTCAAGTTATACTCTACTTAAAAATTTATCTTTACAAATATTTAACTAGTGTTTTATGCTACAGAATTTACATTATTTCACATAATTTATATATTCTTCACATTTCTCACATCATGAAGTATATTTATTTATAAACTTACATAGTTCTATAAAGTTATATAAATGGTATATATAATTTTATATAAATTTACAAACTCAATATAGACTTATATAGTTAAAATTTTTAGATATAATTTATTATAATATTTATATATGATTTATTTATTATTTATATAAATATAAAATTTATGTAAACTTTATTTACATCTATATAAAATAATTTAATTTTCTTTGGCTATTTCTCAAAAGTAACTAAAGTAATTAGTGTTTGATATACCAAGTATATATATATATTTGGATATTAAGGTGACTACTCATAGTCTCTGGCACTTTATTAGTTCAGGCAGATAGTTAATGTTCAAAGATATAGACCACATGTTATATCAGTATTATGAAAGTACAACTAGTCACACATACAACTTTTGATTGCCTAATTAAGTAGTTTGCCCAAAGTGTTAGTACTATGCTAGAGGTTTTACACTAGATGTCATACTTATAGCCTAACTAGAAAGCTATCTAATTAAACTTTCTAGCTTTTACCAGTACTACATGTTTCCTTCTAATATGTCCCTTTTTATAAAGACAATTTACTATTTAAGATGCCAAGACTTTAGCCAACAACAAAAGGCATTTATCTTGGTGATAAAGAAGCTAACAATTATCAGGTGATTTTCTAGGGAGAGAGTCAAAAAAATTGAAATTTTATATATAAGACCTGATCAATTATACAATTATACATTAAAAACTAGGGAGAGGGTAAGATAAAAAAAAATCAGATAATAAATAACACTGCCCTAAACCTAACAGTGTTGTACAGATCCCATACATATATTCATCTGCATGTTTAATAACTTTTTTCTAACTAGTACATGTTGTATTGCTACCAATAGATTTGTATCTCAAGTCAACTTTTTGGGTGCTGCCATAACCCAATTTGTATCTCAAATCACAATCTTCCTAATTAGTCATCCATTATTTATTTCTACTCTTGCAAAGTTCACAACAACCCCAGTACCCCAATCTAACTATCTTTTTACTTGGATTCTTAATCAGTTCCTCCTTTACTTCTAGCTAGCAACTCAGAAGAGTTGATCTGCCCAGGCTTTAGGTGCCTGAAGGATGCCTGGAGCATATGCTCTTTTTCTCCAGTGCATCTAGTACCTGGCAGTTCAGCTAATGTGTCTCTACTAAAGGACCTGTTGCTCAGTTCACTAATCTCAGCCCCGATTCAAATTTAGCTATCTTGTAGTATCATCAAAAATCACTGCTACTTTCAACTTAGGACTTCGCAAATAGCTTTTTGTACTAAAGAACAATTCCCAAAATTTATATAATTATGGATTTATCGAGTGTTTAGATTACTCTAAACTAGTTTGCATTCCTTTGTAGTTCTTGGGTTTTTTTAGTTGTACAAATACCAGCAGATTTTTCAGATTCACTCATTAGTGCAACTCAAGTTATAGATTCTTAATTCTAGATCTGATCATCTTATACAGGTTACTATACTACAAGCTTATTTTTCAAAATTGTCAACTATGGGATTCAAGCTCTAGACTTGCCACTTGAAGAGAGTGATGACTAGACCACTTCATTAAGCTGCCACATCTTCTCCACTATGTATATTTATTTGTAAGATTTTATTAAAATATATTTGATTTACTATCTAATATTAAAAAAAATCTCTATATTTTAAAAAATTTTTGATATTCTAAATTTAAACCTGTTAAAAAAATACAAATGCACCTTAATACTCTATACCAGTAGCCTGGTGCCAATGTGCCAGACATGGGCATTTGCAGATCCCTAATTTCTTTTTCCTGCCCTGCCTGTTGAATATTTTTTCACCACCTGATTTTGGTAACTCCTAACTTAAGTAATTCTAATTCACTTAAGTTCTTAATACTATTTATAGTTATATTCTTTTCTTCAAATGCTTTTATTAAATTCTTATAAGCTCCATTACTATTATGATTTCTATCTAATGCTTCAAAAAATTCTCAAAGGCTTGAAATTGAACCTGGATATGTTACTGCAAGTGGCAACTACAATTGTAATATTACTGCAAGTAGCAACTGCAATTGTAATGTTACTGCAGGTAGCAACTGCAATTGTGATGTTACTGCAGATGGCGACTGTAATTGTGATATTACTGCAGGTAGTGACTAAATCGGGATATTTGTTTAATAGTATTAGTTATACCAAAAGTCAGATATGAAGGTGGCATTTCAATAGTGGTAAGATTATTTTTTTACAAATAAAAATATTTATTTAACTTAGAGAAATAGTATTTTCATGCTCTTGTATAACATGCATATACTGAGATACAATCAAAATACCAAAATATATACAAAAATATTAGTTTTTTAATACTTACTACACCCCGTGCCCACAAATATAAATGTGTAGATATTAATTGAAGATATTTATTACTTTCAATATAGCAAGGTGTAGTGTGAATATTGTATTGATACTTAGATCTAAGTTGCGAGATAATGCTAGCTAGTTTGATTTTATTAGATGAAAGTTTTGATTCCTTTGGTACAGGATTTACTTTTAATTTCTTGCTTTTTGTTTTTGGTGTCTCTTTATCCAAATCACTTTGTACTTTGATTAAATTTTATAAATATATTGATATATATTGTTAAAAATATATAATATATATATATTATAATACAGTATACATATAGTATAAAATTAAATATACCTTAAATTTTTTTTTATTAGGTAATTTTAGCATAATATTTAATATTATATATTTGCCTTCTAATTTTTAGCATTTTTGATATTCAATAATAAAAGCATTATAATTATCATCTTTATTAAATGCCATCACTTGTTTGCGACCATTGATTTTATAGAAGACTTAAATAATATCTTTATCAAAATTGTTATTGGTGCGTTGTTGAATATGCTTAATTAAATTATATTAGAAAATATTCAAGTTGTTAAACTCAAATGTGAACTATTTTGCTAGCATTAGATCAGATTTATTGACTTTAATTATAATTTGGGCTTTGAATTTTGAATTAGAATTAGAATGCTTCTCTAATGAAAGTGAGCCCATTGAAATGTCAGAATCATCGTCACTACTACTTGCAGGTAAAAAGTTGGAATCTTGTAAATTTCCTTTAGCACAATAATATCGTGAATAACATATTAAACAAAAACTACAATTAAATAATTGACTGAAATCACAACAATATGCAAAATAAGTGTCATATTTTTCAAAAAATAGTTTTTGATTTATTTGAAAATCATAAGGATTGTAAACCCTACTATAAGTTTTAGTAGACTGAGTTTTATCATAAGTTGGTTTTTGGATATTATTACAATCACATAAATATTTGGCTGGGTTAGCAAAACAGAATAAACACCTTCGACATGAAAAACATGTTTCAATTTTATTAAATGAAAACATTTTGGTTTGGTTTGTTTTTTTCTTTTTTTTTTACATATTAGCAATTTATGATTATTAAATACAAATTTTATTATTAAAGTACATATTCATCTAAATATTATCACTACACTACTATTACTAGGCAGAATCATATAACAAAAGAAAACAGCAATTGTTACAGAACAGAATTACAGACAGAACTGTAACAAAAATTAGCTACTGTTACTGGACAGAGTCATATCCAAGCAACATTGACAATGTCTAATATTCTTGTCTATATAATTATTCTGTAGCAAGTAACATACATGGATAATGTTCAATAAAATTAGTAGTCATGGACATGTTATTGGCTATTGATAAGAAATCTAATTTCCCAACAAAAAATATCAACAATTTTCAATGTCTGTGTTCCCTGTGGTAAGTAATGTATATAGACAAATATTCAATAAAATTAGTAGACATAAACATGTAAATGGACAATATTCGATATTCAAGTATGTTATTGGCTATTGATAAGAAATCTAACTTCCCTGTATATTACAAAAAAAATTGATAATGTCCAATGTCTATGTTCCCTGTGGCAAGTAATATATATAGACAAACATTCAATAAAATTAGTAAACATGAATATCATGAACAATGTCTGATGTCTAAGTATGTTATTAACTATCTATAAGAAATCTAACTTCCTGACAACTTACTGTATATTACAAGAAATATTAACAATCTTCAATGTATATGTCTTCTGTAGCAAGTAATGTACATAGACAAACATTCAATTATATTTAATATAACTTACTATTTAAGTTGTTTTATTTATTGCAACCCAATGTATTATGTAAATATTGTATAAAAGTCTAATTTTTTATTTGATAAGCAAAAATTTACATTGTGATTATTAAAATTAAATATGATAGTCACTAAGACTTGTGTTGAACTAGCAGCAAAGGCAGAAGAAGAGGGAGAACAAATTTCTATTTTTTCCCTCTTATATAGCTATTTACTATAACCTCATACTATCCTCGTTCAATCATCCAAATCATACTCAACCCAAATGCATCATATTTACAAATTGCTTATCACTATTACTTAATCAATCTTATTGTACAATACAATTCATTTATAATCATTAATCCATTACAGCGCATTAGCAGACAATTTGTCACCAAATCTAAGTATTTGTTCTCCAAGTTAAACTTTAGTTACCAAATTATATATTAATCAATCAAAAAAATTTTTAAACACTTGATCTGTACTAATAACATGTTCAACTCATCTTTTCTATATGCTAACACATCTTCTCATTCTCCGACACATCCCATTAGGTATAAAAATTATTAAATAACATATTATAACTTGGAGAATATTGATTATCTCAGTTAAAATCTATATTTACATATTAGTAGTCAAATTTTTAAATTTTGGAGTATTTTACAAATGCACTATAATATCAAGTCAATATCTTTGGGTCCATGTCACTTGCCCTACAACAATTTGTCCGACAGCTATTTTTTAAATAATATTCTTAAAAATTTTACTAAAAAAATAGCTGTCAGACAAATTGTTGTAGGGCATATATAATACTTTCAAAATTTAAATTTATTTTATTTTTTTTCCCCTTTGATAACCTCGCAGTAAGTATTGTAATTACAAATATTTTAAACTTAAAATACATAATACTTTCAAAATTTAAATTTATTTATTTTTTTTTTCTTTGATAACCTCACACTAATTTATTAGAGTTTTTGTAATTTACAAAATTAACTATCTAATTTACATATTAGGCAAC
>CAJVPY010002299.1:0-16566 GCA_910591965.1 Dentiscutata erythropus | reverse complement strand
AATATCTTACGTAATATTTCGTAATTTGATATTTCGCAATATTTCGAAATTTCTTACGTAATATTACGGCTTTTTTACGGTTCGTAAATTATTACGAAATATTACAGTCTTATAAATTTGCTGATGTAGTATATTGCTCTAATCTAAAAAAGACTCACCAAGTATAAACCACCAAAACAACGATTTATTTTCTTCAGGATTCTTAACTTTCTAAGAATTTCATACTGATTGAGGTACCCCTCTTGGTTATTAATTGGCTGTTGTCTGCCATGTCATGTATGCTTAAAAAAACCCTTTTGGTTTAAACAATAAGAACTATGCCGGTTTGGTTTCTTATGAAACCCATTCTCTGGTTAGACTTTCTTTTTCTTTAACTGTATTAAGTTTTCCTTCCCTGTGGCCAACCATGGTTTTTTTGGTATCTTTCCCTTTATACTACTTGATGGGTCTTCATTTTCTTTGTCTTGCTCCTCTGCCTTTTCACTTTTTCTTGTATTTTCTGTTTTCTTTTCCTTTGTTATGCCTTCTTTCTTTTCCCATTTCACATTGAGGGTTCCAAATGTGCTTGCGAAAGTGGTTTGAAAAACTGTTGATAAAGGCTTGTAAGATTTTGGAGGTCTTTCCTACTTCTTCTTCTATTAGCGAGCAAATTCTTTGGACTCTTTGCTTTGTTACCAGGCCTCTTATTAGTTCCTTTCTAGCTACGATTTTTTCATTAAGACTTTTATCGAAAACTAATTTTGCTATTTTCTGCTTATCATATATTTTCAAGTTTGCTTTTTCTTTCTTTGCCTTGTTGATAATAGCTGAGCATTCTTTTTCTTCGAGCTTGCTCCAAGTTGATTACAAATCGGTACATTCGGCTAAATAGTCTTGCATCTCACATTCTCGGAAGCATATCTTGCAAGTGTTATCTGTATATACCTCTCTTTTTCTCTGTTTCAGAATTTGCATTGTTGGGAGTAGACCATTGAGACACTTGATTTTGAAAATCCAATCTTTGCGAGCTTGAGAGCTTGTACATTTTTTACCCTTAACTTTGCTCATATTTTTCCAAATCTCTCTCCAGTCTACTTCGTTTTCTTTGTAGATTGTCTTAGCCTATTTGTTTATATTTTTTAGATTTTTCCATTCAGTGTCAATACTTAGATCGGTAAGCTGTGTTACAAAATTTCTTGTTGCATCATCAACTCGTATCTCTTTCCATCTTAACTTAGCAATTGATCGCTTGTTCCAGGGCCTTCTTAGGTTTAGTAGCAAAGGACTGTTTAATCCTTCTTTTGCAAGTTTGTCAGCCTTTTCATTACCTTGCACTCCGCTATGTGCTTTGATCTTGTTCAATCGCACTCTTAGTTCTTTAAGTTTGATTGTTCTCGATATTTGTTCTAAGAGACTGAGATTTTTTCTTTTTACTATATCGCTTGGCTTGTTTTTGTTTTGACTCGCTTGTACTGCCTGAATCGATGCTACACTGTCTATATAAATATTTACTGAAGCCTTGTTTGGTGCAGTTAATAAGGCTAACCATATTGCACCCAGTTTCGCTCTAGTTGACAATGGCTAATCTTTTATAGCTCCTTTAAATTCTGCTATAAAGTCTTCACTCTTTTTAGTTCTATTTTCTGTAACAGCTACCCATCCTATTCCTATTATCCTTCTTTCTGGGTTTTTTGTTGGGCTTGATAGAGACCCATCAGTATAGAAGGATATTTTTTTGTATGGCTCTAGTTGTGTTGCTAGATTTTTTAGCTCTTTTTTTATTCGTTGTCCTTCAAGTGCTTGATCGATTATTTCTTTTTCTATTGGGTAGATGAGAATTTCTTCTGCTAGAGACTTAAGCCTCTTACCGTTGCAGTTTTCAAGCACCTCTGGTCTAAAGTGTGTATCTACTAGACAACTTACTGGAACTACTAGCTCCCACATGTATACTTGGGAGTTTACTTTTTGTACAAGGTTTGGGTTTATAACAACTACTCTGCTTTTTAGCTTTTTCTTTTTTAGGCATGTTTTTGGTATCATGTTTTTACTTATATTCTGTTCACAACCCAAGCACCTCTCAAGTCTAACCATACTGTTATCTGAATTCAAAATCATTTTTCAATGCTCAATTATGTAAGTTTTGTGTCCCTTCTTTTTTTTTATTTTCCCGATCTTCAACTTATTCTTTCTATTTTTTATCAAAATCTGCTTTTTCTTTCTTTTGTCATTATCTATAATAGAGCATATAACTTTTGGGCTTAAAGTGTTTATCGTTTTGGTTCTGAAATCAGGCTTGATTGAATAATTCTCTTCATTTTCCAGAACTTTTTCCTCAATATTTCTAAACCATCTGGGCACTTTGCTGGCAGCTTTGCATAGTCTGCATTGCTTGATCTGTTTCCACATAAGTAATTTGCTGCTTGTTTCATCATACAATTGTTCTAATACAAAGATTCCTACTTTTTTTCCTTATACAAAACTCTTGATTTGTCTTGGTTCTAGCAAGTTTACTATCTCAGTACCTTCTTTTGTAAGTTTGAGATTTTTTTCCATCTCCTCTGATTTAAAACTTAGGTTCATTTGTTTTGCATCAGTTACGATTTTGTAGATCAAATTATGCTTGAGATGTATTTTTCTTAATCTTGCTAGTTCCAGTTCAAAAATGCATCTAGAGCTTTTGCAATCTATTTGCGCTTGCCGAATTCTGATCCATACAGCTTTGTTAAGGTCGTCTTGGCTGTTTATTCGTTTTCTGAGTTCTGTTACATGATGTGCCATTTGATTTTGCCAGATTGTTTTTAGCCCTGCTATGTTTTTGTGTGCTAAAATAGCATTGGCTGTTGTAATGGCCAGGTCTGATTTATTATTTATCAGCTGCAGTAGAGGGCTCATACTGCTTTCTTCAGAGAATACTATGTTGCAACCTGTACTTTAGTCTTGGTAATAGCACTCTGTTGTTGATATAAATTAGCTGTGCTAGTGTTGTATTTTTCCTTGTTAATGCTTTTCTTATTGTGTTAATCTCTTTTCTGGTGATGTTTAGTGTGTGATACTGGCTGGATTTTTTGAACAACTATACTCTCAGAAATCTTGTTGGTTCGCTTGACTTTTTTTCTGTCACCTTTTCTTTTGTTGGTCTGATTTCTATACACCTTGGCTCTTGTTTCCTTTTCCTTCCCTTTATTACCAAGAGCTCTGATTTTTTACTATTTATTTCTATATCGTTTGTTCTGTAGAATTCTTGTACAATCTCAATTGTTTCTTCTAGCTTCTGCTTACTATTTACTATGAAAGTGGTGTCATCTGCATAAGCAATAACTGGAATTCTCAGACTTTGTTAACAAGTTAGGTTCTTTCTAAGATCACTTGGCCACTGTACTTCTAAATTATAATCTCGTTCAATGTTCAATTGTATCTCGGTTAGCAAAGAATCGTAAAAGATACGCCACACTAAAGAGAAAATTACTTCTCCTTGATCTATATCATCATCTGCTGCGAATATCTCTGTTGAACCTATGCTTGTTAAGACCTTCATCTCTCTACTTTTATATAGGTTTATGATGAAACCTGCTGTGGTTTTAGAGATTTTAATTCGTCACATCACTAAATTTAGCATCCTTAGTCCCACTGAGTCATATGCTTTTTTCATGTCCTGAAACATCATCTACAATTCTTTTTTCTTTTCTTTTGCCTCTTCTATTAGACAGCCTAGAAGATGTATGAGTGATGCGGTGCCTTCTCCTGGTAGGCCTGCGAAATTTTTCCCTTTGAGTATCTTTTTCTCTCCTAAAATCTTGGCTAGTCTGTTTATTACAATTCTCACAACTGTTTTTCTGAAAGACTTCAGAAGTAAGATCGGTTGTATGTTGTTAAGCTTATAGTACTACTCTTCTGTTTTTGGTATTGGATACAGGATACCTAGCTTTCACTTTTTTGGTATTGTGCCAGACTTTATACAGTTTGAGACAAGATTTATAAAGAAATTTCTTGCAATTTTTCCTGCCTCTTTAATTAGAGAATAAGTGATCCTAGAGGACCCTGGTGCAGACTTGGCTTTGACTTGTGCAAGAGCATAGTCCCACTCTGCTATATTCACGTCATTCAATAATCCTGAGTACTATGTCTCATCTATGTCCTCTCTTGGGGAATATTGTTTTGCCTATCTATCTGGCAATGTATTTGGGTTTGTCGTATTTCTTTTCCAAAATTGATTTTGAAAGTGTTCTTTAACCTCTTCAAGGACTTTCTTTGTCTCGCATAGGAGTTTAGCCTCTTTTTCTATTTCTTTAGCGACTCGGTCTATTTTAATTTTTCTAAATAGTCAATCTAGCAAGCTGTTCAGCATTTTCTGCTGATTCGAAACAATTATATTTTGTCTTTCTTCTATACATTTTCTTATCTTAGCTTCTTCTAACTTTTTAATTTTCACACACTATTTTTTGTGCATAATTTTTGCCCAAGTCTTGAGATTTTCTATGTTTAAAATTTCTAAGTTACCTAAAAGATCTCTGCTGTCGTTTTTTTGTGTTTGGTTCAGCTGATTCAGTAGCTTTTCTGTATCTTCTCTCTGAAATATACCTTTTTTGATTTTGTGATAGCCCTTGTTGCAAGCCCTAACTGCAAGTCCGAGATTGTGTGTTTCCTTGTCTTCTCTGCTGACCTGCGAGATCTTAGGGTTTTTTCTTCTTTTTGGCAAATGTGTGTTGGCAGCTATTCTTATATAGTTTTCTATAATATCCCACTTCTCGTCTAAGTTTTTTGGACCCTTTTTGTGCCACAGATCTTTAAGTTTTTTTTCTAGCGACCCTCTATAATTTTGCCAGTTTTCTTTGAAAGCTTTATCAATATCTATATTCACTCTTTTCTATTCCACCTTCTTTGTTTTGCTGGCTGGACCTTTCTCAATTCTAGGTCTGTGAGGTAACTTGCTCGTATAAGTTTGTGGTTGCTCGTTGTGCATATATCCATTTCATCAACTTTACTACTGATGATATTATTTTTTTACTGTTCTGATACCCATATATAATTAATACGAGTTTCTAAATTCTTATTTGACCAGATTGGCAAATTCATTGTTTTTTGCACATCATATAAATTTTTCTCCTTTAATGTTGATATAATTTTTTGTTTTAGATTTGTCCTAGACTGTAGCTCTGTATAACCTGATTCGTTATCTATACACTTTTCTGTGCTAATATTGAGATTGCCAAGAACAATAAAGCACTGTGCTTTTTTTTTATGCTGATCTATAGTGTTTTTTAGCTTTTTTAATATTTCTGCTTACACATCTTTATTATTTGGAGCAACATATACAAAGATAATATATATTGTAAACTTTTTAAAGTCCAGGCTAATACTTAAAATATATAGCCTAGTTTTGTCTATTTGTGTAATGTGTCTTTCCCAAGATTCTTTTATCAGGACACCAATGCCTGACCCCTTCTTTTTGTTAGTCTCTGCATCTGCCTATATGCTTCTATAAGAATCTTCCTCTTGGGTTGCGAAGTGGCCTTCTTTACTACTAATGTTCGTTTTACCTATTTCTAAAATGTCTATATTTTTCTCTTTTGCGAAGTCTATAACTGTCTTCAGCTTGTTCTTATTGTCCTTTAAACTATTGATATTGTGGAACCCTATATTTATAACCTCAAAATAATCTTAAGTGTTTTTTCTTCTTTCTTCAGGCACTAGGAGTTTCTTTTCTAGATCATTTTCTCTTGACTCCTTTTCTTTTCCTTTTTGCAACCATGGGAGTTGGTTTCTATCTTCCGAGATGTCCTCTATTAACTCCCTCCCTTTTCTTTTAGACATCTTGGCTTCGTAAATAAATTTACCTATAGCACTCTTAAAAGTGATTTACAGAGGTGACCCCTGTGGTTCCAGTATACGGTCTTGGACTTTAGGTTTCAAGCCTTTCTAGCTTGTTTAGAATTTGTTCTAATGCTGTGAATATTGAGTCTTCTCTTTCTTTCCCTTTTGCATTTTTACTCAGCTGCTTTTTTTTCTCGTGTTGGTCATACAGATAAGAGTTCTTCTTATCTTGGTTTCTCATTATCAAAGGTTGTCTAGTTATATTACATTTTGCCTTTGTGCCACTCATATTTCACAACAATCTGCCCTTATTCTGGTCTTTTTTTTTCTTTCTCCTACTCTTGATGTTGTTTTCTCTTCTTCTTTTTCAGATTCTTCAGTCTTTGGGCCTACAGCTTTTTCCTCTTGGGCCAGTTTGCACTATCTTCTGTCTTGAAGTCATCTTGACCCTTTGTGTTGCCGCTTCTTCAAATTGCTTTTTTTATAGTGTGTTTATAATGGCGTTTGCTATTCTAGCTTTCTATAGTAGAATATAGTCGACTTAAGCGTCTTAACCATGTTCTTTTCTCGTTTAAAATAAACAAAGGCCCTTCCACTTTGATGACCGTTACTGTTATTTATCGTATACGCTGCTTGTACCTTGTATCTTTTTAGTTGCCATAGCAGCAGGCTATCTAAGGCTGTTCTAGGTACCTTGTTAATAGTGCATCTAAACTTATCTCTTTCATCAAGCATAGCTTTGTTAAACTTTTCTGGGGTTCCTTGTCCTAATTGTACTGACCATTGCCTGTTTAATGGATGAGTTTCCTTTCTTAAATTGGATGCTATACTTATATATACTGCTTTTTTCACTCTTTGGCTCTGTTGCTATTCTATGATGTTTGTTGTATCATAATGCTCAAAATATAGCTTGATCTCAGTTCCACTTGTGTATTTTGGGAGGTCCCATATTGTGAAACAGTAATGTCATTCATTCATGTGTTGTCGTGTAGCAAAACTCCCTCTTGGAGCCTATATTGAACTATAAATATTTTCTCGACTTTTTTGCTTTTTGCCATATCTTTTGTTTTGGTGTCTTTCTCTCTCTAATAACTTTTTGATAATCTGCTTCTCTAGGCCATATTCTGTCGTGCCTACCTCATTTTCTAACAAGATAGCCTTTATTTCTTTGACATCATTTTCTGTTATAACACTATCGTTATCTTGTTCTTCAAGTATTCTTTTGTGTGAGTTTTCTTTATTTTTCGCTAGAATATTGTTGACACCTATATTTGCTACTAGTAAATTGCTTGTTTTATTTGCATTAGTGTAACAGAAATCCATTATAATTGGGCTATTTTTGCCCTTTATGTATGTATTTAGGCACATTTCAATGTCTGTATCATGCCTGAGAAGTTTCTTCTTCTCTTCTGATAAAGGCTAGTCTCTAACTTCTTTGCTTCTAGCCTATTTGAAATATTTGATTATGTTGTACGGTTTTACTAAAACACACTACTGGTATTCAACACCAGTGTTGGAAAATGGATTAGAAGATCATATAATTATATAAATAATTATATAGCTGTTGTGTAACATTAAGATCAGGTGTAATATAAAATTTTTGATTTTGTAGTTTTTTTTTAAAAAAATGCTAATAACTCAAAATTTTATATAAAAAACCATCTTTTGGCTTTTAATAAAAAAAATTTTTTGCAAAATTTTACTATATATTTTGTTCTACCCTAACCTTTTATCCTAACCTCTAACTACTAATACTAATATAATATTTAATTAATTTTAGTTTGTTTATTTTTAATTTTATATTACACAAAAACACTAATGTTGAACACCAGTGGTGTGCAATAGTATTACTATAATTACTTATATTATATAATTATTTATATAATCATATGATCTTCTGATCTATTTTCCAACACTGGTGTTAAACACCAGTGGTGTGCTTTAGTAAAACCGATGTTGTATACAACTGTGATTAGGTAAATGTCACTTGTACTAAGGTATTCTGCTATGTGTATATCTTCATTTTGTATTGTTGCATGCTGTTTGTTATATAAGACACTTCTTTCTCTCTTTGTCTGTTTAAAAAATCCTCTAAAATCCTCTGGATTTGCCATTTTGTATTGATTCTATGGACCTCTCTATTTTAAAATGATAAATTATCGATACATATGAAAATTGTTGTTTGTATAATGTCAGTTGTTGATCAGTTACGTTGTTTACTTTTTTGGTGGCTTGATATGTTACGTGTTTGTTTGTTGTTATAGTGATCTGTGCTACAGGGTCAGGGCCGATTCCCCAAAAAATTCTGTTTTTCTAAAATTTCTTTATGAAAGTTGTCTATTTGGTCTTTATAGCTCTTTTCATAAAGTTGGACCCGATGTGTTTTTAAGTACCTCTAGGTAGATTTTTGTGCTGCTTCTTTTTGCTTAAGCCTTGAAGCCTTGCTAGCTAGTGGACTTGTTGTTGTTTTTGTATATTTTCTTTAGCTTACAAATTGGTATGAGGATCTGCAGGGGAGAGTGTTGCTTCAATAATAGTATTGATTTGCTTTTTGTTTTTTTGACATTTTTTATTAAAATCATATATAATATCTAACCCATCTTTTTATAAAAAGATGAGTTAAACATAATCTATATGATTTTACAATAAGAAATGTTAAAAAAACTACTAGGAATGACTAGAGAAATTATTTTTCACAATCATGTAGTAAATGATATATTTTATATATTTAATTATTATAAAAAATTTTTATTATTAAAATAATACCAATAGTATATATAAAATAAAGTACTTTTTTTTTTGTTTTTTTTTTTTAAACCTAAAGATAGTAATTATTTGGGGATATTGAATGATGACAATTTTATTTATTAACTTTATAATAGATCTTCTGAGAATTTATATATATTACAAGTATTTTGTTTATCTAATCAACCAAAATCTTACTGGAAGTGTCCTAAGTAGAAAATAGACCCACAGATCAAATTACTATTTTTGAGATAAAGCATGACTTAATCCATAGCATTAAATTTTATTATGTTGCTACAGAAATAATAAAATTTTAAAGCAATATAATATTTAAAGAAGCTATACAAGCATTAACAGTTCTAAAAATCTTTAGTAAGCTGAAATTGGGCTACAAACTTTTCATTATTTAATGTTAGATTTTCTTAAAAAAGTATCTTCAGACTTTTTTTATTTAATCAATTGAACAATATCAATTTTTAATTAGTAGAATGTAGCTTATTATGATGAAAAAAAAACTGAAACTACCTTTTTTTGTCATAGACTTGTTTTAATTAACTAAAATTTTTTATCCATATTTGCATTATAAAACTTCAGCAAAATATAGTAAGGATCGCTTTAATCAATTGTAGTATTTATACACTATCTTGATAGCTAGCTAATTACTTTGAGTAGCAATTATTTATTATAAGTTTTTAATATGAGCTTTTTACATTTTATTTATTTAATAGAAAATAATTATATAGAAAAATATAGAATTTATACAAAATCTTAACAAAAACTTACTATTTTAGATCGATTCAATACATTGAGTTTTCGCAACATTTTGATATAAAATCTATATATTCAATATAAGTTTTGTATATTTTCTATATAGAAATTTTTTATAGGGTTAGCTTTTTATTCTATTAGTCTGTATAATCATCTGCCAAAAACATTTCTAAATTATGCCAATTAATATAACTAGATCTATATAGTATAGAGTGTAAAATACCCTATTTCAATATCTGTTTCAGTATAATATATTATTAGGGTTAGCATTAAAAAATTATAGTGAATCGGTATAATATGTTTTAAAAGAGGTATTTTACATACTATACTATGCATCTTAAAGCTTACGAAATTTCTTGTTTGTTTAATTATAACGTTCATATTAATGTAGTTATACTGTATTTAGTTGTATATTTGATATTATTCATCTCAATTCAAAACTATTATATATACTAGGAAAACAAACACTGTTAAATATCCAGAGCTATTATTTATTAAGCTGTTAACTAAAAATAAAAATAGATGAATTAGAGTGTTTGTAGTCGATTTTGTATTAGTTGATAAAATCAGCTTAGCCAGCTTAGTCAGTTATTTTTTCAAAAAATTTGAAGAAATCTCTGATAGCTTCCAAAGTTTAATCAAATAAAACTTCGAATAATCGACTTTGACTTAGCCAGCTAAGCTAATTTTTAAATATCAACTTAGTCAAGTTGATAAATAATGGTCGACTACAAACACTAATTGATGATCATCAAATCTAAAAATAGATACAGACAAGATTATACACAAATTCTGGTCTATCACTGCACTATTGATCATCCTCTGCTATGCTCCGGACAATAACTATTTTGCATTGAAATTTTTTAAATTAAGTTTACATTTAGTTTAACATGACAATGTTATTTCCCAATTGATGAATATTACAAATGGGCAATTATTTTTGAACCCGGATTAATCTTATATATAACATAATAAAATTTTAGTTTGGATTACCTAAATGATAAGAGTAAATCATACTTAATTTTTTATAATTTATTTTTACCGATTTGGCTTTTAAAAACCTGATAATATAATAGTAATATCTAACTCATTGACTAGATTTTCACTTGATAAGTAATAAATAATAAGCTTAAAAGTTAGAAATTTTCTTTTCTTTTTGATTTCTATACATTTTTGGGTTTATATTTAACATATCTTATTTTATCTCAGTAGGTTGCTTTTTCTTTTAATCATTTTATTTTCATTTCTAATTAGTTACCTAATCTTGAAATATTATACTTTACATATTATATTATTCATTTCGAATATGGTATCATGCAATTTACTAATAGATTGGAATGCATCGGGTTAGACCTATATTAAGCAATAATAACTATCACAGCTAAAGTTAAATTAAATGATACTGAAATTTGGGAACTTGATTTAAAAATATAAACTTTGCTAAATTTCAACTATACTCTTTTAAATATCAAACCTATCCCTAAACTCTAACCTATTTCTAAAAAATAAAAATAAAAAAATGCCTCCAAAATTTTAAAATCTATATAAAAATATATTCAAATTTCAGCATCAGCTACAACATTAACAATATTATAGCAAAATTAGTATCTGAACAATTTATTTAGCACATGGATTACTGGATTATTGGCAAAATCTATCAAATCCAATCCATTTTGATTCGGAATTTAAGAATTTTGTTGCATAACCAACCTACTCTGATTTATGACGTATTGAGTTATCTTAAGCATGGACATTTGAATGTGCCTAACTACTAATAATATAGTGTGTAAAATATCTCCTTAAAAACATATCATACCAACCCACTTTAATTTTCTAATGCTAATTCTAATATTATATACCCTGGAACAGATATTAAAAATAGAAATATTTCACACCTTATACCTTCATACTAATCTGCATAATTTAGAAATGCTTTTGATAGATAATTATACAAACTAATAGATATGAAGCTAAATAAGATGTGAAAAGCTCATACAAACTTAAAGACTAAAGTGTCTCAATGTAATTAGCTAGCTATTGAGATAGTGTATACTATCAGCATTACTAGACTGCTAGTATCACCAGTACTACTAATACCACTAGTATTACCATTATCACCAGTATCACCAATGCTAATTGGTGTAAATTGGTGTACCATTGAAGATTTGATTTACTTGCAACTCTAGAGGTGCCCTAATTTCTCTACTAGTTGTGATTGTTCGCATGAAACACTATCTTCAATTGGGTAAACTAGATCATGCCACCACAGCTGCAAAATCAAAAACATCGTTTAGTTTTTCTTTAAAAAAAAAATTCAAATAATTATTAAGCGAAAGTTTATACACTTTCAAAATTTTTTCTTGTAGTTAAAAAAAAAAATCAAAATAATCTAAGCAATCTAAACATTAAAAATAAGTGTTTCTGACACAACCAAGAAAATTTTATAAAGTCTTTTGTTTGATACTTTATTCTCGAGAATAAAATTTTGCTAAGACTTATATTTACAAGCTTGCAATTTTAAAAAATACCAAATCTTTTTCAAAATTCCTTAATTATATTCTGGCTGCAAATTTACTTTTGTTTAAAAAATAATTAACATGAACATTTAAAATATTTTATTGATACTATTACAATACTGCAAATAAATAAAATGCTACTACAAATTGCTAATTATTTTAAATACTAATACAATAATTAGTCAGTATTAAGTTCTTTTAAGAAAATAGCTTTCGGAAATCATACAGTAACCCTGACAATATTTTAATAGGTGCTAGTTTGCTAATTAGTAATGCTGAAAATAGGTGTTATTGAAATATCTGATATTAAATATGAAAATGATGATTCAGAATTGACAAATGACGCTAGTATTTCCCAAAATGAAGAAGCAACAGAGAAACTTTCTGCCAACCGTAAAGAAATTCAACAAAATACTACAGCAAAATTGGAAAATGACTCAACAAATAATGAAATAATTTGTGGTTATGAATTTTTTTTCAAAAAATTTAGCCAAATTGCAAACAAAATTATTGAGATTCCATTCAAAAACTCTTCTGTCGAACTTTTCCAATTTTCTTTATTTGAAAAGTGCAACACTACCTAGTTACAATCGATCAACATAATGAATCCCAATAGCTAAAATCACTCACTGCTAAGTTGTTAAATAATTCATACACTAACAAAACAAAATAAAACAAAGCAAACCAAAAAAAAATAAAATTAATACTTATTTTGTTTTTAGATTTTCGTATAGCAGTATGATTTAAAAAAGTGGATATAATAAAAAATTTCTGTCAAAAATTTATTTAAACGTTTATATGAAATTATTACTAAAAACTTGAAAGTGCTAAAATCTAAAAGAGCAAAACGTTGAAAATAATTATTTTTTTTAAAAGAAAAAAAAATTTTAATTAATGTAATTATTGCAAAAAGAAATAATTTATTCTTTAATTGTGACATATTAGATAGTTACGTAAAATTTTAGCCACCCCGATCAATGATATAATTGGTTTCGTTCAATGGAAAATGATATTTATATTTGTTTAATGGGAAGTGGTGGGAGAAATTAGTAAGCCCCAACTCTAGTGGGTACATGGCTTTAGCCATCTTTAAAAATAGAAAATTTTGTATAACTATAGTGGAAATAGCAAATTTAGTATTTGTAGTTGATTTTGTATTAGTTGATAAAATCGGCTTAGCTGGTTTAGTCAGTCGATTTTCAAAAAATTAACTTAGTTGACTACACAATAGGTTATATGAGGCCTTTGCAGTAGAAAGGCAGATATATCAATATATATAATTTTGAGATAATTAAATTTAATCACTTGTTTTGATTTTTGGACTGATCTGGGTTAATCAAAATTCATGATTTTGATTGGCTAAATATAACATGTGCCTAATAGATAATCTCGTGATGTGCTTAGTTTCAACCTCAAGCAACTTTTTTTTATATTATGTATCTTGATTTTTTATTATGCAAATTGACTTTCATTTATAATTAAAAAATGTTCTTTACATTGAAATTTACTAGAATTTAATAAATACTCAATTTTTCATTTTGGGGTCGTATTTGCCCTTTCTATTGCAAAGCCTCCATATATGTTTATTAAAAATTTATACTAGAATTCGAAAATTTCTGAAAAGAAAATTAACAAACATAAAATACAAGCAAGGTTGAGACAAAAAATTTAAGGAAATCTCCAATAGCTTCTGAAGTTTAATCAAATAAAACTTCGAATAATTAACTTGACTTAGCCGGCTAAGCCAATTTTTAAATATTGACTTAGTCAAGTCAATAAATAATGGTCGACTACAAACACTAAGCAAATTACTATGGTGAAAATAGGCATTCTCTAAATTAATTATATTTATATAATTTATATAATTTATATATAGAAAACTTTTTAATAAAATTATCCTAGATGATATTTAGAATTGTTCTATTATTTTTGTATTAAAAAGTCTAAGGATTTAAAAATTCAAATACACTTTTTTGTAATGCCAATTTGTATTAAAATTTTATTTATCCGATACACACATATAGTTCCAAGACATTATACGATACTAACAATATAACACCTAAATCAGTTCTCTAATCTTTTTCTTTGGTTGTTTTGGTGGCATTTGCTAAGTCTTCTTTTGCTTTCTTTTTCTTTTGTTGTTTTGGTGGAGTTTGTTGAGTCTTTATATTATTTGACAATGTTACAGGGGGAGTTTTAAACCCATCATCATCAATAGTATCGAGTTTCCAAACCAAGAAGTTAATCAAGCCCTGTAATTATTAATAAAATGATAGTCAGATATTTCCAGTAACATTATTTCTGGTATAAAAAAATCAAGACTCACCCGAACGTTCTATGCCACTCTTAAAGTAGTTTTTAGATAGTAGTAAGCCAAAAATATAAGCAGAAGATTAAATAATTTTAGATAATAAAGAAAATATACTCTACGTTTCTCCATCAGGTAGACTCGAACCTCTGTTATATATGTCTGAGCAAATACAAACAAAGCATGTAAGTACTACTTCTCTTTATATATATCCATATATGAGTAATTATCGCACCTGGATCCCAATAATATATGGATGCAATCCTTTTTTTCCGGCATACAGAAACTTTGATTCAAAGTCATCGAGCATATCTTTCATAATTCTTGAAAGGTTAAATTCATCTGAGGTGAGTTTAGTTAAATCATAGATATATGGTCCACTGCAAGCAAGTACGCAAGCAACCTCGTATTGCTCATAATTACATAAGAGATCCACCTGATGACTTTGCTCAACTTGTTCAGTAAGTATATTCTTGTCATTATTTTGACAGCGTTGGGTTGTGAGAACAGAAATCTCTCTCTTTAACAAAATTCGAAACAAGAGAAAATTATATGTTATGCACATGTACTGTACAATAAATGAAGAGATTCGCAACTTACCATGAGATATAAAAATTTTTATCTAATTTTAGAGCTCCTTGTATTAAAGGAATGATATAATCACTAGTCTACTCTCATTCATGATAGTCATTTTGTAGTGGATTTCGAAGGGACTCAAATGTGTCTAGACTATAATAATAAACCAAAAAAAATTGATTGCATCATAACAAAAATTCGTCATATTGCGCGATAAATAATGAGTCTAACAATGTACAATTGTCTCGTTACTCATTCTACCCAATGCTTTATTTTTTCCCAATCACCTTCTGCATATAAGAAACTGTTATCATATGCAGGAGCAGCCAAATTTCTAAGTTTGTATCATCTTTTACGAGCCTCTAATAAATCTGTCTAAAATAAGAAAAAAAAAATCAATGATAAGACCAAGTTTACTTTCTAACTCGAAAAATCCTTACTTTTTGTTCAAACAAGTGGGTGATAATAGGCTCGATCTCATAATAGTAAGCTTTCCGGACCGCATCAGGTCTTCTTCTGACTAACTCAGCCCACTGCTTATCATTAAATTCACCTTTTATTTTTGAAAGCGGAGACAGATCTATAATATAACTGTGTGCTGAGCTAAAAAAAAAAATAAATAAATAGAAAGTAAGTAGTAGTCAAAATATCATTAACCAATTACTACAACAGTTACTTGAAAAGTGAGGTTGTTTCTTTAGCACAATAATTCTCTAAAAGAGGTAATAAGAATGAATCACTTAATGTTTGTTGCCGAGAACAAGACTCGGAAGAGATGTCAATAATATAGTTGGATGAATATGATTCTTCGACTCTTTCTGTATCTTTATCTTCATTGTCATCCTTTCACTTTTTAATTGATATAATTATTTATAAAGGAATCATAATTTTTACAAATTACATTAATTTAATGTACTATCAAAATTATTATTATCTGCTTTGGATATTATATTTGCGTCAGGCTAGAAAGAGAAAAGCTTAAATGCTTACTATCAAATAAAAACATTTTACCAAAAAAAATAACAAAAGACACTATACTTGTTTTTTGTTCTCTTCTGAAATTATTGTCTCTTGTCTAAGGCATTTGGATAAACAATCATCTTTTGTATTTTCTAATCTGTCATATGCACGTGTTTTCAGTTTCGATCCATATAAATTTTCTTTTGTATTTACAAGATTTTTGGTGGCATTTACAAGATCTTCGGTTGCATTTGTGTCAACCTGTCAAATAAGTTGGTCTACATATATTACCTACACACAAATTTAATGACGATTAAATCAATCAATGTATCTGTGTATCAATTCTTTTAACGATTCGCAGCATTATTCAGCTTATGGGCTTTGTCTTTCGCTTTTTTAAGTGATGATGTCGACTTGGTTATTACAAGCAAATAGTTCTTGTATTTGTCAAGAATTTCGTCACAATCTTCTGATATCAAGCACATACATACTTTTGCTAAATATTCGAGACAACCCATATAGCTCCAGATTTTAACCTCTTATTACTAAAACAGAAAAAAATTCCGCTTGAAATATCCATCTACAAAAAAAATAATTTAGTCACTAAAAAATATGATATTGTAAGCATTAACTATAAGAAAATCATGGTAATGGGCATTGACGAAAATGAGTTTCTGGAAAGAGGCTCTTGCAATGAATCTATCTAAGAGAATTACAGCTATAATGAGTTCTAGTAGGCGTTGCAAGTACTACCTTCCAAACATCGGCTACAGGAGTCCAATATAAATATAAATAATTGGCCAGATCACATAGGACCCCGGACATCTCTCATATAGATCATACTTGCACTTTAGCAAAAAGTCAAAAATTTGGCCTAAAGTTCAATTTTTAGTTTTAGCAAAT
>CAJVPY010002298.1:0-16568 GCA_910591965.1 Dentiscutata erythropus | reverse complement strand
GCTCTGAAATTTCAAACACTGGTCGGGTTATATCAGGTCAACCGATTATATCGGGTCAACCGAATAACCGGATTAACCGGTTAAGCATTTGCTTAACCGGGTCACCCGATTTTTTTCAGTTCGGTTCGGCTACCCGATTATGGTCTAACCGGTTCACCTCACTACTTCAGTTACAGCTCGAAGTCATTTTTTTCATGGTACATACATACATACGTTATCATTATCTGTTATTGTTATATATATGTGTAAAAATAAATATACACGCGATTAAAATAGTCTATTCAATGAGAAGATATGAAGAATAACTTACTAGATATTACTGCCAAAGGAAAATGTGGCTCCATTATCTAATATATAGTTAATATAATTAAGCTAGCCAAAGCCATGATTTAACTAGCTTAAGCCGTGGAACTATAGCCTCATTTATCCGGCTTAATTACGTCTTGGCTATAATTCAAGCTATATATATTAATAAATTCAAGTTATATTAATAGTATAGTTTAGATTATAGTTGCTAAAACGATTTGGCTATAACCATAAGCAAAACCAAGCTAATCAAGCTGATTACACCCTTAGTATCTAAGTCATTTCAAATATCAGTTATTAACGAGGCAATTATACTGATATATTCTCAAGTTGGGGAACTTGCTTAGGGAATTCCAAAGTTGGATAACTCGCTTCTGATGCATTATTTCTATAGTCTTTTTTTTTTTTTTTGTCAACTAGTCTCTTTCTTCTGAACTTGACGAACTAACTATAGAAATCTTGAATCTTTGGAGAAAACAATTCATAACCAAGCACTCGTTTTCTAGCACTTGTGATTAAGTTTAGTGTCAAGATACGACAACTATTTGCCTTAGCTTTACTTCCTCATGAAATTCCAACTTATATAACAACAAGAAAAAATATCATACCTACACCACAACTGGGCTACTATTATTGTTGAGAGACTAAGGTATGCGTCTAATATTGTTGATCTTGCACAACTTTAATTTAATACCTGGCATTTCACGTATTTCCTTATTCCATATCAGATATACAATAATGCGATTGTAGAGGTTAGTTAACTTTTAATTAGTTATTTTAATTACTATGTAGTGAATGACGAATGATTCATTTAATTTAATTTTTAACGATATTTAATAATTGAATAATTGGAATGACTTTAGTCAAAAATCAATTGACCAACGATGAAGTTTTATATTCAATGCAAAGAATAATATAAATGGTTATCCGAAGCTCCATTCTGGATTATGGATGGTACATTCAAATGGTTTTTTGTCAATTATAAACGGAAAGCCACGAATGAGTCTTTTTTAAAGGTAATCCATGATGCGCGTGGTCTAATCATATCTATTTATTTGTTAATATTTTTTTTGTCGATCATTACTTAGAATACCATAAATTTATTCTTATTGTTATAAGTATTAAAGCAATTCATTGATTTCTTATCAATGAAACTTCATTCAAAAAAGCTTCTAACAATATGGTAATTATATATTATTTTCATTTAATAGTGTTGGCAACCATAGAACATCAATTTCAATCGTTGTATCACTATACACTATGACTACTGCAGATTGCCGTCAAAGTGAATTTCTCAATAACTACTTAATCAAATTGGCTGAAATTTTTACAGTAAATAGATGAGATATTGGGCTATAGCATATATTCATAATAATGATAACAAGATCAGTAATCCAGATAAAGTGCATATAAAATGGCAGATGCAAAGTTTTTATTTAACAAATAAGATATTAAAATTTAATAGTAATTTATAACCATTGTCAACAATTACTGCAATTGAAAGCTATTTAAATAAACAAAATACTTATTGATAGAACTCACGATTTAAAATAGGAATTTCAATGTTTTTTTTTTTTAATATAAATTATGGTTATAATAATTATTTAATAAAAAGTATAAGAACAGTTATATGAAACCAGTCTATTTTAACATCAATATCCCAATTTAATAAAATATAAAAATACAATCAAGACTGTACTATTCTTTCTACTATTAGTTGGTAATAAAATTTGGGATTTCTTGATATTGAAATTTCTAAACTACATACAGTCAACTCTCTTTATAATGAACCTCTCTATAACTGGATATAATGAAATAAAAAATTTCAAATTTCATATTAGTTCGGTATAAAAAGAGTTATGGTTTCTTAAGAAAACATAATAATTTTATATAGTGAACTTTTTTTTTATAACCAGAACCAACAATTCGTTATAGAAAGAGTTGACTGTATAAAGAAAAAAAACAATACATAAAGATAATACTCGAAATATTAAAAAAATTTTATTTATACAAAAATTTTAAGGCCCGTGGAATTTGCACCAATCTGTGATACATCACACACTGTACAGAGTTTACCTTGATGCTCAGGTAAGTATGATGCATGACAATATGGACATTCGATAGAAGAACTACCCTTATAAATAGGTGTGTTTGAAATACCACAAACTACAAATGGATTATATTGATCGTAATCTAAATTAATTTCATCTCTCGGAGTTTTGTCAGATAATGTTTGTATTTGACGCGCCTGGTGAAATATAAAATAATAAGTACCAGATATATATTGTAATAATAATAATTTTTTTAAAATATCACATACCTGTGTTGCAACTTGTTGTGGAGGTGCTAATTCTAGTAATCTTCTAGCAAACATGGACGCTGTTAGACAATTCTTGGCCTTATAATTCAATGTCATTGCAGATCGTAAACTTAGTTGTAAATGAGCTGGTTGCAATCGACAATGGGTAAAATACGCAGCCAATTCAAGTGCCTTTTTCGTGTTTTCTGGACTATCCAATGGATATTTACGACGCATTTGTTCCATAGACAATCCAACTATATATTCGCGACAAACTTCTATAAGTTGATTCACCTATAAAACATTATGTTTGTTCGTTAATGTGAGTAAAACAACAAGTAAACAAATAAAATTATAAAAAATTGAATATACCTCATCTACTTCTGACTTTTTAGACACACTAATTAACAAAATTGAGTGAAGTATGTTACGGAATTGTATCGTTGCATCTTGAAATTTACCAAGTGTCGTCGTCTTGTAAGCTTCCTGAAGTTGAGATGAAACAATATTCTGAAAGTTATATGGAAGAATTGGCAGAACTCGTCGAGTCTCGGTTTCTTCAGGATTCCGTCGAATATAATAAACCAGGGGAGGAAGTGATACATTACAAGACAAATATGTACGCGCTGCTTGGAATGTATTCAAAAAATGGGATTTTAGGGGCTCGAAATTAACAGCTCCAACTTGTCTATTAAGAAGCTAAATTAACGTATTAAAAGTTTATTAAATATTTTGTTTAGTGTCAACGGATGGTAATAACAACGATATAATAGTACCTGCATTGCTGTCTCAAACGATCCTGCTGCAATGTGGTCAGCAGCCAAAGGTGAATTATGTATCCAAAGCTCAGATTCATTAGTGCCTGAAGTTGGTGGAACGAATTCTCCATGTGTTCCATTAGAAAGTTCTTGGGAGATTTCATTATTAAGTTGAACATTAAGATCTGCATCAATATCCCATCCTGACCCTTCTTCAAGTGCTTCTCCATCTATTCGTAGATCGTCAACAGCTTTCTCAGTTACACCGTTAAATCCAAGATCATCATCCCCTCCCCAATCACCTCCAACATCATCAAGGCCTTCGTTGTTGTCAGCGAAGGAAAGAGGTGCAGCAAATGAATTGCTATCAGTGGTTATAAATGCACTATCAAAGAATGAACGTTGTACCGTTAGCAACGGCCAATTAGAATCAGGATGTTTAAGGATTGGCGTTGGGGGTTTCAATAATTGTCCATTTGTGGGCAAATCAGTAATATCATCAGCAGTAAGCCCGGCAGAGGTCAAAATTGCTTCGGCTTCTTCGACAAGACCGTGACTTTGCGCGGTAAGGTATGCAAGTGGCACTGACATGATTAAAAATTGATTTATTACTCTCCTACTATAATAAATAATAAATAAAATTAAGATAATAAAAATTGTAACGATTCAATACACTGTCCAACTTCTTTTAGTAATTTGACACGTTCTTCAACATCTCCCAAGAAAAGTGAGTTATGAAACCGCGACATATGATCGTTCCTTAATTCTGCGATCTTTAACATTTTTCTCAATTTTTCCAAATTTCCAGTAACCAAATATATAAATGAAAGTCGATCAAAATTTTTTACTCTTTGATATGCCATTTCTACAATCTGAAATTAATACCAATAACTTAATTGTGTCAAAAAATATTATCACAATGAAAATAGCGAAACAAACCTGATGGTTGCCCTGACGCAGTGCCTCAGCACCCAATGTATTCCAACAATCTTCACGGTCCATTGTTTTGGCAGTTTCTAAAGCTACTTCAATATTTCCACATTCAATGGCTAGATCAAACCGAGTTTTATCATCACGTACAAAATGCAATGCAATCTAACATACGTATATATAGAATACGTTAATTTAAATGAGAAAAATAAAATTAATAAATTACAGTCGAAATAGTACCTCTGGGTATCCTTTTTTCTGTAAGTATGCAATAATGGCCTGTCCGACTAGATTTGAACCTCGAATTATTTGAAGTACTTCATCATAATTACGTTTGATAAGAGCAAGCTTAAATCGATATTCCGTAGGATCAATACTGATAACACGAGTTTTACCGTCCCTGTCAAGGCAATGAACATTTTTTCCTTTCACTTTAGTGAGATAAACAGGTTGATCAAGTGTACGAATTATTCCATTATCACTATAAAAAGAATTGATTATTATATAGTTTTATGAATCAAAATAAGTTAAATAAATTGTAATTTGTCATAATTTTCAAATTTATCATATTGTAACATACCCCTGCGAAAGCGCATATTTAATGTGATTTAGAGTGGAATATACAAATATACCAGCATCATCCCATGCACCACTCTTAATTCTAATCGTTTCATGAATTAAACAACTTTCTTCCAAAGTTTTATTCGCAATAGTTATAGCTTTTTTAAATAACAAAAATCACATATTATTGAATATCTCGATCAAATGATAGTATAATTGAATAAAAATTAGAATAATATTAACTACTTACTATGTTTGCTTAAAAGCGCTACTTGACTATGATCAGAGGACCAAACTACATATTTTACAGGTGGTGTATTAATCTCGGAAACGACTTGACGTTGTTGAATATCATATAAGATCACTGAAGTTGGCGTGCTAAGAAGCAAAAGATTGCTGCTACCAGCATTAAATATCTCGTTTACAGTTGCTGTAGGTTTAACGGATTTTGTAGTGGCATTAGAAAGATCTCTAATCTCAATTTGCTATATTAAATTAAAATAGAAATCTTTAATCGAAGGATTATTAACATTAATCAAAACAATCTAATAAGATTTACTTGACGAGTTTTATCCAGAACTGCAAATCGATTTCTAGCAATAAAAATTGCCGAATTCCCTGGACCACGTTTACCATCACTAGCTTCCCGTGGTTCACCACTAAAATCTTTTGGTAAATGGAATAAATCAAAACTACCACCGTCTGCAGTCTAATAACATTATATCAGTATAATTAACTTTTCCATTAATTAATAAATCATTATAAAATAGAAATCACACAACCAACCGTGGTAACTATAACAGCACGTTCAGCTGGATTATATGATAAAGATCGTGGTTGCATATATTGTCCACCAATTTTTCGAACTGAGAGAACTGAAACGTCTGAATTATTTGAAAAATCAAAAACGCGCAAATACTTGTCTTTAATATAATAAAGATTATTTTGATGAACTGCATATGCTGGACGTTCTCTTTCCAGTTTGAACACAATAAGACCATTATCATGCCCTTTTACAGCAGAAAAATTTTTTTTTAAAAAAAAATAAAAAAATTAGTAAAAAAGTTTATAATAACAAAATAATTAAAAGATATACATACCAGCTGCAAACAGGTTTAATTCTGGATGAGCCGTTAAGACCCAAAACCTATCATGTTCTCGCCTAAAAGTTTGAACAAGTGTTCGTTTTGACATATCCCAAACGCGTATTGTTTTGTCTTCAGCATCAGAAATGATTAATTCTTGTCTAGGATGAAATAAAGCGGCAGATACATTATTGAAATGGCCACGACACGTATCGACTTCCCAAGCCTTGGCATCTAGTATATTAAATAGTAGATGAATTTATCTGATGCTGCCTACAAGTAATTCATAGAAAAGATAAAAATACCATTCATGCGCCATAGCTTGATCTGGCGATCATCACCAGCTGACACAATTAAAGGAAGGGTAGGATGAAATGTAGCCCAGTTAACACCACGATCGTGACCCTCTAATACATATTTCACAATTGCATCCGTGCTCCCAAAAATATCAGCTTGAGTTGCGGCTGACTTATGCAAACTATCATCAAAACTCACAGAACTAGGTGCAGCATTCTTTTTCCTTAAACCTTAATCGCACAAAATAAATATCAAATAAAAAAAAATAAATAACAAATGAAAATATAAAAAATTTCGTTATCAAATTGTTGAAATAAAAACATGTGATACCTGAAATATCCCAAACTCTTACAGTTTGATCTAAAGATGCAGAAACTACTAAATCTTCTTTTGGATGAAACTGGGCGCACATAACGTAATGATTATGACCTGTCAGTATGGCAATGCAAGTTCTTGATTGCCAATTCCAGATTCTGATAGTTTGGTCATCAGAAGCACTAAGAATCCAAGGATATTCATGATGAAAGAATACGGTTCTCACGTAATCCAAATGCCCATTCAATGAGAATAAGCATTTACGAGTTTTATAATTCCATACTTTTATTTTATAATCGTCACCACCTGACACAAAAAGTGGCTGGGTTGGATGGAATGCAATTCCACGAACAGGTCCTACATAAAAAAATCAAGCATTAATGGTTTTCATAAGACACGTTCAATAAAATGCTTTTAACTTACCGTCATGCTCATCAAATCGTTCTAAAAGGGTACCCATACGGTAATCCCATAACTGTATACAACCGTTATGAAGCGAAGCGAGAATCCAAGGCCGTTTCGGGTGAAAAGCAATCCCTTTGACACGATTGCTTTTCGATTCAAACTTTTTGTAACATAAATTTGAAAATACAATAAATGATATGTTAATTAAGGAATATATAACCCTTTATTTAATTCAAGATCGGAAACATCAAAAACGTTTAAAAAGTACCTTCGTTAACATCTGCATTTCCAAATATACTACCACTAATATGAATAATCTAATCTACGAGTTGTATTAAACCTTTTTGATATCAAAATATAAAATATAAACGTTTAATTTTTTTTTATAACAATCGATAATGATTGGTTAATTTAATCAGAGGATCTAACTGCCAACTTGTGGTCCCAAGGGCGATGTTCCTTAAAATTTTCTTTACTATTTTGTTGACACAAGTTGTAATCAACATCATTATACACAAATGATAATATTGAATAATTCAGATGCTAATACACTAGTGTACTAGTGAAGTTCTTAGACAATTTTTAAGCACTATACATGCACAAGAAAAATATGTTAAATACTGTTTCTCTATATAGTTACTTCATAATTATATACTGTATATATTATGTATAATACATAAATTTTCTAGCCAAAATACAATAGCAAAAAAAAATTGATATTTTGGCTTTGCTTAAGGTACGATACAGGTAGAATGGCTAGTAATTCGATTAATGAATATGAGTGATTTAATTATCCTAATGGCTAGAACGATAGGTATCCAGAAACCTACCAATAAAACACCAGGCAGAATATAATTCACATGAAAATACTTAAATCCTTTACCTGTTTACTTAGTGGTATTTAATAATTTTAAAATTGTTATATGATGTTCAATTCTGATTGGTCCACAACTAATTACGTTAAAATTCGGTAATCACAAGCTGACACTAGCAAATAAATTCGATTAATTTTGGATCTATCGATAAAATAAAATAAATGCTGTTTATTTAAAATAAATCCAAGTTTGTCTCACTGTTCTAAATTAATGTACTGTATACACTTATTATTGCTACTTTATGACTTACAAAATAAAGAAAATTAAATGTTTTAAGTTCTCATTATGCCTTCATAATTACCAATCAAATGAAAGAATTTAGCATTAAGTAAGTTTCGCAAAACGTCTTTAATTTGCCATATGATCAGGTAACCAGTTGATAGCTGGTTAGCCAATATTAAAAAGCTATTACGTTTCGCCAATATGTTTTCGTATCTTCAGCGGAAAGCTTTTCTCAGCGAAAATTTTGATGTTGTACGGTAAATATAGTGATTATTGGAATTGAAAGATAATATAAATATAAATATAAATATATATTAAATTATAAGATCAGAAACCTACTCTTTATTCGATGGAACTGACAGATCCTGCTAAGGACTTTTGTGGCTTTGTGCCATTACATCACATCAGCCTCGTATAGCTTTGCTTTATAAAAAAGTCTTTCACTTTTATAATTGATTTTCACTTATTATATAACTATTAGAACTAACATATTGCTTTTATTCAAATATCCTGTCTAGTCGTTAAATCATCTAATTTTCTTAATGAAAATAATGAAGTCTTAATAATCTATGGCCTTTAAAAAAATTTGATTGGCTGTTGAGTTTGATATTATTAACTAAAAAAATAGGAATATATTTTAATTTCGATTATTATTCCAAATGAAGTAAAAATTCCAATTCCCAAACCCAAACTATGTAGTAATGCCATAATCCAAAAAAAAAAAAAAAAAAGGTCTGAGCTGCAACGCTACTGAATTTTATCCAATGGTCTAGAATGAATTAATGAACAATAAATAATTTATAAAAAAAAAAAATTTAATAGATAAAATAAATCGAATTAAATTAAAAATATTCAAACCTATTAAAGCCTCCACGCCTATTCATATATTGGCGATATTGTCTTTGCTTTTTTATACTAACTGCAGAATTCTCATTACCTGGAACTTTCTTACCCTAATAACGTTAAATAACTTAAAAACTAGGTCAAAAAAAAAAAAAAAAACACCTTTTCGTTAATAAATAAATAGGAAACTCATAAGTGAATACGATACTTTTGTGGTGCCAAATCCTGACATGCCCATAAGCATCATCATTGCTTTCTCAGGATCTTCATCCGGGTTTATATTGTTCATAGGGTTATTAGACGGCTCTAAAAAAAAAAAAGTTAATACACACATTTAATATAAATAATTGTTTACTATATTGTTCATTCAACAAAATTTCATGATACAAACCTCCTGAAGCATTCCCAGAGTCCTCTTTCCTATAATATTAACAAGTATATTTTAGAAAATTCTCTAAAGAACGAATACCTAAATAATAATAATAATAATAAATTTTAATAATACCTTGGAGATCGCGATCGTGATTTGATTCTTCGATCATATCTGTCATCTAAATTTGCAAGAAAATAATATCACAATCGTCCAATACAATATGGGTTGAGCCCAGAACAAGACTAATTATTTATCAATTTACAAGTGCTGGAACCAACCTATATTGTAAGCATTAATTTAGGCGACAAAAATAATTCTCTTACCTCTTCTGCTACCGGGTGAACGTGATCGAGAACGATACCTCCCAACTCTTTCAGGAGTTCTACGACGTTCTTTTCTATCACGTTCCCGATACCTATCCCTATCCCGGTCTCTTAATGGAGATCTCGATCTTCTCTCTCGACGATCATATTTATCTCTATCTCTTCCAGTTGGTGAAGATCTACGACGCTCATAATAAGGATCTTCCACAGGTCGATCTAAGTCACGGTAGGTCTCAGAAAGAGGGTCTCGATCGCGGGAATATACATCCCTTTCTCTATAATCTGAACGTGAAATATGTCGGCGCGAATAATCAGAACGAGGACTAGGAGTGCGTGGCATCTTTTTATTCTATTTTTTTTTGTTGGAACGTTATTAAGAATTTAGGCGATACAAAAATTGTGTAAAATGTTATTTGGTCGGGTCACATGCAGATTGGATCAGCACAAACAATTGGCCAATATTATAACTTCCATCTTTGTACAAAAAAATCTAATGCAACTCCTACGTATCTGTTTGCAAAAGACTACAGGCGATTATTTTAGTCGTTCATCTTTACACTTAAGGTATTTAAATACTAAGACGATATTAAAAAATTATTATTTTTTTCTCTAAGATGAAGCAAATTTACGAATATCTGGGTTAAGTTCACGTATCCAAAAAATTAAAATCAATGTTGAATTAGATATAGCAGTGAAATTAATAACCCTCTTTCCGACATCTCTTCTCCTCAACATATTCGTTTTTTTTTTTATTTTAATTTTTAATTTTGTTATTATTCTCAAAAACCTTTAGCAACAATACAAGCTATAGAAAGATTCTGTGAACTGTCAGCAGTCAAAATGTTATTGTAGCAGTTATTTATCAAGATTCAAGAAAGAAAAAGGTGGTCAAGAAAAGAAAGATGGTACGTATAAAATTACAATTTAGGTTGAATAATTTATATGAAATTTTAATCAACGATATATGGATATTACTAATTTCATCAATTTCTTTATTTCATCAGTATCTTTAGTATAGATTCCAAAATCTTACTAAAATATACAGTAGCGATTGACTTTTAAATAATAAAGAAATCAAATGGGGTCGCAATAAAAATTAAATTTATTAAAAATCTGCCTAATTTCTGTCTAATAACGACCAAAGTTTAAGCAAAATCTCATTAGATAAAAAATAACCATTTTTCTGTTTGAGAAAACCAAAATTTATTTATTTGACAATTTATAAACTAAATTGCCATAAGTTGTAACAAATCTTACGTTTATTACAAAACGCACCTATTATGTTTTTATTGAGCTTTTTTTTTTAGATTTTCTAAGTTTTTGTATATAAAATTTTTTACTCGAAATTTTTCAAAGATTATATACGTAATTAAACCGCGAACACGAAGGATCTGAGTGTAGATATAAAATTCGAATTTCATTATTCGTACAAACACCAATCCCATTGAAATTTGATTATGCAATGTAAATAATTTGAACGTAATATGTGATTTGTTAACCAAATTTGTATTTTAATCTATTTTAATCTATTATCAATCTAGTAATTCAATATTGATGCTATTCGAATCCTCTCACTATAAGAATTCAAATGGTATTAAAATTATCACTAGATCGCGAGTTATCAATGATAGATTAAAATATATAAACGATAATATAGCAGAAGACAGCGAATCAAATAAACATGAAACTAATTGAAAATTATTGAGCAATGCGAAAAAAAACTCTAGTTATAGCTTATTTATTATTTTATCGAATTAATGATACAGCATAATGAATTAGGTTTAGTTTCTATAATAACAACTTTTCGTTTATTTTTCGTTTATTTCAATTTATATATTACAGTATATAAAATCAGATTGACCAAATGTTCTATATAACAAAAATAATATATCGCCACTGCATTAAATTACAAAACCCTTATTAAATTTTTTATTTAAATGGATATGCAATTTATAAAAATGATATTGATACAAGAAAGATATATAACGAGATAAAAAATAATATACAATTCTTGAAGCTATATTGTCTTTTTGCCAGGTATATTCTTTTTTGTAAGGATTCATATAACGAAATGAATCTATAAAATTCATTTTTTAATACCAGCCCAATTTCAATAGTAATACCAACTTGAACCTTCCCATTAGATTCTATCTTGATAACAAACGAATGCTCTTCTTTTTAATTTCGATTTCACCCTAAGATCTTTTCGTCTCGTGTTTCTCGTGTCTTTATAACTAGAAAGTCGAGAGGTCAGTGGTTAAACAAGATTCAAAAGATTTGTATTTGTTAATATAAAAGCTTGTAATTATATTTTGAATGATTAAATTACTTACCGCGGCATTGTGATTCGAAATGGGTGCTCCATCTATTGCATTTATGATGACTTATGATAGATCATATTTATAAAAAGAGCCAGCCCTTTTTTAAAATTCAGGCATGTCTCTTTAAATGAATAATCATTTCTATCGAAAGTCATAATATAGAAGAAGACCCCGTCCGTAAGGAAAGCCGCAAAGAACCGCCGAGACAGTTGCCGTGAACTAATATGAAAGAAAATGAGAAAAATCACGGTTTAAATTTTAGAAGTAAAGCAAAGTAAATAGGTATACTGTATATGTACATACATTAGAAAGGCGTTTTTATTTTTACTTCAATTTCTTCTGCCTCTATATATTGTTCCAAATTATTATTTAAATAGCTAAAAAGGATCCAACGCCGGATATATGTTACAGTGGATAAGGAAAGGTTTTTTAAAAACAACGAAAATAGTTGTTAAAGTGGGCTGTGGAAAAACATCTCAAAATTAGGGTAACTGAAAAAATTTTTATTGGACATAGTACGCGCTCTCCTCATGCAAATCCGGCTACACTCCCGACGCACTAAAACGAGGTAGGACGGCTGTTAAAAATCTAAAATCATTATAATATGTGACTTTCCCGCATGTGATCATGAGACTTTCCCATGTCCAAATAAAATTTTTATTGGTAGCTATGCTCATGGTGACATCAGCGATGACATTTGTGTGATGTCTTTGATGCGATAATGACGTAGTGCACGAGTTTTTATCTTGAATTCGTTAAAAAATATCGAATTACCATGCAAGGTATCCGGGTATTTTTACATTCCACGTAACAACAAACCTTGATTATACTCTTGGTATATTGTATGGCAGGAGGTATATTATGTGGGGGATATCTTGTAAAGTGAGTATATTAACCTATTAGGAAAAAAATAGGTTATATTAAATGGGCAATTGATTTATACGCGGTTCTCTTTACCACGCCCAATGACCTTGAAACATACCCGTGTGATTTATTCTTCTACGATGGCTTAAATTTTATGTGCATTGTGGCTGTGTTCCGCGTCATTTTTCGACATATCGATATCGATATGTTATTTGTAAATTAAGAAATGCAACTCGAAAATGCTGTACCAGGTTGTGGTGCTCCTGATGATTGCTGTACTATCTGATATGAAAAATTAGGTAATGTAACTAGGCGCTTGAGTTGTTTAAAGGGAGTTAGAAATTTATTATACTGTATTATACTGGTATGTTATGAATCAGTTCTAGTATAGTTCTTGTGCAATTCTTCAAATATTTTATCAATCTCATATTATAATTATAGAAGAAAGATAGAATTTATAAGAATTGGTTTTTATCTTTATGGAACTTACAAAATTATTTGTGCTAGTATAATTTGATTTGGAGTTGGGAAAGCTACCCAATTGCTTACCCGGGTTACCCGGCGATCCGGGTAGACCCATTTATCCACCCGGGTGACCCGCCGGGTTACCCGAGTCATGATTTTTCAGACAGGTCCAACCACTAGTTACTACCAAATGGGAGAGGGAGACCCACGCCAGTAAAATCAGGATAGTAAACGAAGATATGATATGTGACAATAGGGTATACGTGTATAGAATAATCGGTATAACGGATACAAGCACTCAGCAAGTAACATAAGAAATCAAATAAAAGAATAAGTACGCAATACCAAACAATATAATTCAAGAGATACGAATCATTCAGACGTCTTTATTATAAAGGAGGAATATACTCTGAAGATGAGCAAGGCGAGTACACTGTGCTTTTATACATGTTAACAACTTGGAATTCCTTCTGATACATTCATCCATCCGTCATTACAAATATTCAGACCTTCCTCAGCTGAAAACATATTTGCGGAATCAATTTTACAGGGGTGAACACTAGTTAATCGATTTATGACTCAGGTTCCGAAAGGATATTCTCAACAAAGTTAACTATAATGTTATTGGGATTATGTTTTTTCGGAAAAATTGCTTACATCAAAAATCATCAGAACCAATAAAAATAAAACTGACTCCAAACTCTAACTTAAAGCCTTCAAAATTACCTTTGGCTGAAAATACTACGTGGTGTATATACAGTTAGTTACCTTACAAGCAGTGTTGGCATATATTAATTGGAATATTTATCCGGATTAGTTCAAAGTATCCCAATAAAAATTTTGACCAGGGTCCACTAAAATTATACTTATCCTAATTGACTAATTCACGAAATCTTATTGGCTAATAGAAAATAAGTTCGAAGTAAAAAAATTTTAGAGGTTATTAATATATCAGATATATATTGGAATTGAACTGGCCAAGTTCCAATAGTCCAATAATTCAATAAAATTTTATTGATCATTACCCAATGCCATCACATAGTAATAAATGATACAATTTTATGAAATTACATAAAATAGTAGTTTGTATATATAATGCTCGATTACGTGTATTCATTTATTAAATTAATAAATTCACAATAACTAATAAAATGCATAATATAACCCGAATATGACCCGAATAAACATCTATTTTTTATAAATCTATATTAAATCCGTAAATCCGGATTAAACAATAGGGGTTTCGAAGTTAAAATCAGAAAATCTTATTTTATTTATTTTCGAAATGCGTCACTTATTTATTAACTTTGAAACCCCATAATATGAAGGATGTATATTTAGATCCCCAAACACTAAGCACCACCGCTATATGATAAAAAAAAAGGAATTTATGAATAAAAATTTAAACTGCGAATAGTATTATCTCAAAGAAACAAAATAAATTATACATACACAAGAATATTGTTGATTGGAATATGAACCAACTTCACAAAGAAACCAATGAATCCCATGACAAAGAATCCCATCGCGACAGCTTGTGAAATTTTAATAAACTCTATTATAAAAAGAATATTATTATTATTACTATTATTATTTTATTGTTATTATTATTATTATTTTATTATTATTATTATTATTATTATGTTAACTTTCTTTTAGGAATGGAAACCTTTCGCCTTTAATCGTCTTTTTAATAAATACCTTTGCGATCGGGTTTCGTACACCGATTTATAAATTGGGTTCCTTCTTTTACGAACTGCCTTGGCATTTCTGCAAATTCTTTAATTTGGTCTGCCATTTTGTTCAGATCTCGAAAATGTTTGCGAATGAATATATTTCTTTTTTTTTTTTTGGATAGGATACAAAAGAAAAAGAAATATGTCCTATATACTTAAATTGGTAGTTGGTAAACCAATAATGTTTTGCCACGCGTGGTTGTTCAATATCAGTATAATGCAGATCATAGTAAATTCTAATACGTACTGTACTGTAAGTAAACACATAAAAATTCAATTGCAATAACTTATAAATAAAAATTATTAAAATCGAATTTTATTAGAATTTACTATATGATCTGCAAATTATTGTTTATATATCATGGTGTTTTTTTTAGCTAAAACGGGTGAATAAGGTTTTTATTGGTTGTTTATTCGGTTATACTCTGAAATTACTTTACGTGGCAGAACAAGGGATAACTTAGAAAAGCAAGATTTTGAAACACTCGAAAAGCATAGGTACGAATGGTCATGTGATTGGAATAATGCCGGGTGCTGGAAAAAAAATTCAATTGAGCTGAGTAATTTGAACTAAAACGACGATATGCTCCCGGAAAAATTGCGATCAGTGATGGTAAATGATCTGAAATGACCCAAATGACAAATGGGTCCCAAATGACTTAGAAGGTCATTTAGCCAATCAAAATTTGTCGCCAAACAAAATTAAATAATCGTAACTATATATTAAAGTCAAAAATTTTACTTAGTCAATTAATAATATTTATATCTTAAATAAAGTTGTCCGAAATAATAAGTTGCATATATTCTAATTCACTTCCGCGCTTTACATTTATACAAAAGTTAATAAAAAGTTTTCAATTTATAAATAATAATTGACTTAGTAAGACTTTGACTATATAGCGATTATCGATTAGGAATGTAATAAAGTTTGATAACTTTTTAAATACCAATAAAATTATTTTATATGCAAATGATTTGATTATTTGGGGGTCATTTAAATTTCGATCAAACGACCGGATCATTAGCCTATTTCAAAACCTATAGACTAAATGACCCTCAAATGACCCCGGTCATTTCTAAATGACCTTGGTCATTTGGTCACGAGTCATTTGAAATGACCCAAAATTGAGATGACCGGTCATTTCGGAGTCATTTAAGATCATTTGAAAAATTTGCAAATGACCAGGTCATTTACCATCACTGAGTGAGATTGCTCCGGGTATCATCGTAACAGTAGAACGAGTGACAGGGTTGTAAAATTACGGTAATTTATTGATAAGTTGCTGTAATTTACTGTCTATGTTTTAGTCCAAAAGTCTGTACATCATATCCGTTAATTGCCTACCATTATGAAAATTTCCGATAATGTTCGCACTTTCAAATAAATATTTGGTAATATACCATGGTAACTTACCGGTAACTTACCATGCTAAGTTACCACTAACAACCCTGCGAGTGAGAAGCATCAGCCGGTGGTTTCCCGCCTGCTCGAAACAGGCTGCTGTTAAATAGAAAAATGGCAGAATCAGGAGACTACAGTGTGTGGTGGGAAGGGTTGGGTCGAGAAAAAAGAGACGGTTGTAATGCTTG
>CAJVPY010002297.1:0-16573 GCA_910591965.1 Dentiscutata erythropus | reverse complement strand
ATCCTAATAATTTAAAACTATATTTTAAATAATTTTAAGAATATAATAATTATGCAAATCATGCATCAAACCTATCTGTCCCAGCCAAAAACCCATCTCCTTCCTATAGGTTAGAGCTCTACTGATATCTAAACCCTACTAGAACATATTGTTTGACATAATGTATATTGTTATCTTTAAAAGAGCAATTTGTATAACTTTCTTTATAAAAGAAATGCTTTTGCTAATTATTAATAAACTAAGAATAGAAAAATAGTAACGTAAAAATATGGATTCCATTAGCAGCACTATCACTATTATATGTTGTTGCCACGTAGTTGGCGCAGCATATATCAAATGACTTGACCCTCTATAAATAGTTTTTGGGGAATTATGTCTACTGTTGCATATTCGCCCATATGTTCAAGACTTTGAGCGAAGATATATCATCAACTACCCAACCAAAATTGATGAATTTTTTTTATTTTGATTTTACAGAACTGTAGAATCAAAATAAAAAAAAACTCATCGATTTTGGTTGGGTGGTTGACGAAATATTTTTGAAAATATTTAATGGCATCTTTAGCAAAATTTTTGTAAACATTGAACGAAGATATCTTGCCAACTACTCAACTAAGATCAATGAAATTTTTTTATTCTGATTCTACAGAACAGTTGAATAAAAATAAAAAAGTTTCATCGAGTTTGATTGAATGGTTGATGAGATATCTTCATTTAAAGTTTTGGAAAAATTGATGATACCTATCAATATAATGGCCGTAGCAAAATTTTTATAAATTTTGAACGAAGATATCTTGGTAACCACCCAACCAAATTCAATGCATTTTTTTTATGTTCTGCAGAATCAAAATAAGAAAAAACTTCATTGATTTTGGTTGGGTGGTTTATAACTTATCTTCGTTTAAAGTTTTAGAGACATTTAAAACGCCTATCAAAATATAACCGTAAACAAAATTTTTGTAAAATTTGAATGAAGATATCTCGTCAACCACCCAACCAAAATCGATGAAGTTTTTTTATTTTGACTCTACAGAACTATCAAATCAAAATAAAAAAAGTTTCATCGATTTTGGTTGAATGGTTGATGAGATATCTTTGTTGAAAAATTTGGAAACATTTAAAATGTCTATTAAAATAATGGCTGTGAAAAGATTTTTATAAACTTTGAATAAAGATATCTCGTCAACTACCCAATTAAAATTGATGAAATATTGTTATTTTGATTCTACAGTTCTGCAGAGTCAAAAAAAAAAAAAAAAAACATTCATCGATTTTGGTTGGGTGAATGACAAAATATTTTTGAAAATTTTTTAAAAATTTTGTAAAATTTGAACGAAAATATTTTGTCAACCGCCCAATTAAAATTAATGAAATTTTGATTCTACAGAACTTTAGAATTAAAGTAAAAAATTTCATCGATTTTGGTTGGGTGATTGATGAGATATCTTCGTTTAAAGTTTTGAAAACATTTAAAATATCTATCAAAATAACAGCCATAGCAAAATTTTTGTAAGCTTTGAATGAAGATATCTCGTTAACCTCCCAGCCAAAATCGATGCAATTTTTTTTATTTTAATTCTACATTTCTGCAGAATCAAAATAAAAAAATTCATCAATTTTGATTGGACGGTTAATGAGATATCTTCGTTCAAAGTTTTAGAAACATTTAAAACGCCTATCAAAATAATAGTCGTAGCAAAATTTTGTAAATTTTGAACGAAGATATCTCGCCAAGCACCTAATTAAATCGATAATTTTTTTTTATTTTAATTCTGCAGTACTATAAAATCAAAATAAAAAAAAATTTTTTATCAATTTTGGTAGGGTGGTTGACGATTTATCTTCACTCAAAGCTGCAAAGTCTTGAAAATTTTAAAAATAATAGTCGTGTATCGTTACAATTGATTAACCAATAAAATTGCGCGAATTTTATATATATTAAAAAATGCATCAAGAACGTAACTCAAATTTAGGGTGCAATGTAGATCTATCAACAATGTAACCGCATTGAAACTTTCTTTTCCAACCTAATTATTAACTGTTAAAAATAACGAAATAATAAGTGGATGGAGTAAATTTCGTAAAATAAAAGGTAGTTATATTTTTATTAGTACTGAAAGAACCTTTTTTAAGAGGCTGTCTCGGCGTTCGCGCAAAGGCACACTCTAGAGAACCAACCTGACACTTAGCAAGGGTGGCTTTAGTTTGTTACCTCGGCGTTAGCGCAAAGGTGCACTCTGAATCAACCGCCTTTGTTATTTGTTGAACGGCCAGGTTTTTTATGATCCTTGAAAGGAGTTTCCCTGTCGACTAGGTCTACCGTTTCTGTATGAGGGATTGTTATGTGCTTGCCTTATTGACTGGAAGTTTTTGTCTGAGCAAACCCTAATCAAGAGGCTGTCTCGGCGTTCGCGCAAAGGCACACTCTGGAGGACCAACCTGACATTTAGCAATGGTGGCTTTAGTTTGTTACCTCGGCGTTAGCGCAAGGGTGCACTCTAATCAACCGTCTTTGTTTGTTGAACGGCCAGGTTTTCCATGATCCTTGAAAAGGAGTGGAGATTTCTTTCCGATAGGGTTTGCGTTGTCACTAATGAAAATATTGCTATTTAATATATGCAGTTATTAATTAAGTTTTATTATATGCTAGGAAAACGATATTTCGTCTTCGACTAGTGGTCCATTCCTTTCCTAGGATTCTCAGCCAGAAACAAACGATCGACATTTCATATATTCCTATTCAATTTCAATTTATGATTTTATGTTGCTTCGAAAATTGACTTATATCATTAAGCTTTAGATTGCTATTTATTTTTGAATTTTAATCGCATAATCAACGACAATCAGGTGATTGTACATGTGAACTACAAAATTGATCAAAAGATACATCATTTTGCAAACCGCGGTAAATGAGCCTGACCTATCTCTGTACGCGTAAACTTTGTTGTTTATCTTACCTTTGTTCATTACTTAGTTATAATGAAGGAAAAAAGGTTTTTTCGATATCAAAAAAAAGTGATTATATTTAAAGAATGAATGCTACTTGTAGAAGAGAGGAATTAGTTGTATAAAGCTTTGCATTAATGAAAATACATTTGTATTATGTACTAGAGAAAAAAAAACGCCCTGTCCGAAAATAATCGATCGCCCAAGGTTGGTTTTATTAAAGTTTTACTAGACAACGTATAATAATGCATATTGATTTTTTAGATATCGGGTAGGATTCGAATAAAAAGAAGTAAAATTGAAGAGGAAAGGGTATGTCGCCTAGAAGAACAAATAAAAAGTAGAGATGTGGATGGAGGTGGATATAATCGCGAAACAACACAGGTAAAAATTTAATAATTCACACGAGGGAATGTTTGAGTAATTTAGTATATTTTTTTTAAAATAGGTTTTAGAATTGAAAGATAATCCCGCGGCAAAAGATTATGCTATTCGTCAAAGTAATTTAGATGAATTAAAAGCTGTTAATGAACGACTTTTATTAAAATTGGAATATTTGCGGAAGAAAGCCAAACGACATACTTGAAGAGAAAATAAAGTGTCATTACCGGTTTTAGCGTACGACAGATCTGCAGATGCGTTTATTTTAATGTTAATTAATTAGAGAAAAAGAAGTGATATAAAAATAGATCAAAAATCTTTTAAAAAATTTGCTGGAATTTTTGTGGTTTCCGAAATTTATTGATTTATCGATTTTACAAATATCTATATTAAGGTAAATGCAGGAATGTGGGTAAAATGACGGACATGTTATCTGTTATAAGAAAACGTGATTTTTTACTAAGTAAATCAAAATTTTATTTACTAAGTAAAGTTGTTCAAAAATGCCATCTTTTACTCAAATTTTGATGCCAGCGCAACAAATTGAATTTCTGCGCCAAAAACGTATGTTGGTTTGTATAAAATGTTTTTAACTAAAGAAAAATCGCTGGGTAAAGATCACATGAGAGAAATAGAAATGTATTATTAAAAAACCAAGATCGTCGATTTACATACAAATTAACATAGTTCTAAGTAACATCACAATTTAATTAAATAAAGCAACAATTTTTTAAATATAGCTTAATAATAAAAACCCACATTTACCTTATACATTTTAGTTGTTACAGCTGGGATAACTTAGTTCCTATCACTAAAGGAACATTTTACGTTACACCTGATCTCGAAATTTGATTGGCCAAAATTACGGGAGGGAAGCTTCAGATTAATTAGTAAATAATTAGTAGTAGGTAGTTTCGAGAAAGAATTTCAAGGACCAACTCTGAACAGAGTATACTCCTTGGTCTTATGTGAACAGCCGCATTATCTGTTATTCTTGTTTGCGGGAAGAGTTAAATGCGAGATTAAGAGTTAAATGCGAGATTTGTGCTTCATCGAAGATAGCGATAAAATCATTAGTTCTTGGATAAATTTATCTTAATTTAATCATATCAAGTTTCTTGTGTTTGCATAGAGAAATCTTCGGTACGTATCAGATATCAGATATCGTGTGACTGGTACGTACGTACAGTACGATCATAACTGTTAAATAATTATAAAAAGTTACGGCACGTTACGGCATCATTGGGACGATTCATCTGCACCTCCAGTTGTGATCTTGGTCACATGCATCCTGAAAAATCGGAAATGAATAATCATACAAATTGACCTGCTCGACTTTTAATTTAAAATTTACGAATTTCGGACGTTCTTCTCGAACGCTCATCTCATATTTGTAATGCCTGAGCTTCCCGAAGTTCATCGCGCCGAAAGAGCGTGCAATGCTAAATTAGTTGGAAAAAAGATCGTTAATGTTGAATCGGTATGTTCAATATACTATTTATCTGTTATACTCTATGACCACCATATTTTAGAATAAATATATTTTACCCTTTAATAGCAAGAAGACAATCTTGTTTTTTTTGATATGACAAACAAAGAATTTGAAAAGAGACTACTGAATAAAATTGTTGTAGATACGGGACGATGGGGGAAATATTTTTATTTTTGTGAGACTTTTTTTAGGTTTCGCGTGTTTATTGACGTGTAGCATATAAGTCATTTGACATTCTATAACAACACTTGAATGTTTTACAGTACTTAATGAAGGTCCACACGTTGTTATGCATTTTGGAATGACTGGAGACATTCGTGTATATATTAATGTTAATATTTTGTATGTTTTTTTTATGGTTTACAAAAAAAAACGCGTCATTAATAATCTCTTTTACTACTTAAAAAGTTCAAAGACCAAGAGATATTTCAATATCGTAGGCCATCTAAGGATGATCCAAAAGATTGGCCTCCTCGTTTCTGGAAATTCACAATTACTCTTGTGGAATTATCAAATTCATCTTCACAAACTTCACAAAACATAGTAATGGCATTCACTGACAAGCGAAGATTGGCAAGAATACGTCTTGTTAATTCACCTTTACAAGATCTTCCAATATCAAAACTTGGTTTTGACCCTATATTAAATATGCCAGATAGACAAACATTTAAGGAAAAAACTTTAAAGCGTCATTGCCCTATCAAAGCATTATTACTAGATCAATCATTCTCAGCTGGCGTTGGAAATTGGATAGCAGATGAAGTACTTTATCAGTCGCGCATACACCCGGCACAATATGCGAATACATTAAGTGATGAACAGATTACAGCATTGCATGAGAATTTGATATATGTTTGTCAAACTGCTGTAGAAGTTAATGCAGATGCTAGTTTGTTTCCTTCTTCTTGGCTATTTCATTATAGATGGGGTAAAGGAAATAAAGCAGGTGCATTTATGCCAGATGGTGAAAAGATTTTGTTTGAAACTGTTGGTGGTAGAACTAGTGCAATTGTACCGAGCGTGCAAATTCTAATTCAAAGTGCGTCAAAAAGTGACAGTTCTTATACATCAAATGACTTGGTAATATTTTTTTTTCCATTACCGAAAAGAATGCTCTATTGTTGTTTGCTAATTTATGTACATATATGACCACCATAGAATGTCAAAAAGTCAACACGTCAGAAGCGATCTACAATAGGTGAAAATTTAAAATCCGAAAACTTGGTCAAGGTCTCTTCAACTAAACGTCGACGAAAATCGTAATTCATCTCTCTCAAATGAGTATTAAAGAAGAGATCAGTAAATGAATATTCGTAATGCCCTTTATGATATTTATTACCGTATTTCTTCTTATTTTGTAATAAAAAATCACTTTAAAATTGATATTTTCACGTGCCGTGTTAGTCATTTTAGTAACGTGACTATAATGAATGGACTTGCGGTTCCTGCCTTATTAGTCATGTGCATACATTTACATTTTCTAGAACCCTTCGTTTTCATTCGTCTTCGCATAATTCAGTTCTATTAAAAAATTAGAATGTCTCAACACCGTTTTCCTGCTCAATATGAACAATGGTCCACTCAGCAACAATGGAACTATCAACAGCAACAGCAAACACAATATTATCAACAGCAGCAACAATCTTTTCACCAACAACAGCATTCATACCAACAACCTCAATACCTCTCTGAGTCCCAAACTAACTACGAATATATGGATTACACACCGACACCTTATGACGGACATACAACTTATACTGACGTTCCTTACCCATACCCAAATAATAGTTCAATAACCGCTAATATACAACAGACTTCATATGATTACATAACTCCTCAACATCAGTTTTTACGGCAGCCATTACATCAATTACAAATGCCTCAACAACAAATCCCAAGTGAAGTGACCTTGCAATCTATGTTTTCTACGCAAATTCTTCCTCAAACACATGAGCGCCACGATTTACATGAACAATTAATATCGCAGTTTCCACAGCAACAAGAATCGCAGCTGTTACCACACCAGCTTCTATGGTATTTTGCTGAACTTTATCTATCTAAAGCAAAAGCAACAGAATTATCTTCTACAACCTTAGTAAAGTTATCTTCGGAGCAACAGAAAAATATTTTATCTGCGATCAAGTGCTTGGAGGCTGTAATTATAAGTATTGCCAATGGGAGCACATATACGCCTTTAGTTGAGCTAAAGACGCGGTTCAGGTTGAGTCAAATTCTTTTCTGGTTTACTGAGAACGTTCGAGAAGCGGAAAGTCATTTGCAGAAAGCTGTATGTATGATTTTGATTCAAATTAATATATATATATATAACAGTGTGTCTTTTTCATGCTCATTTTATTTTTCATTATATGCTATTTTCAGATAATGTTATCTCAGAAGGTAATTATTAGCAGTCTTTTGTGGTGAATTTTTATGAATACGTTTTTTACTTATTACACGGACGGTGCTTGCGTTTAAATCCATAATCCTTTAACAGCTAGATGCTGTGGCTGAACTAAAATTTAGGATGATTGATCTTCAATGCAATATTTTCAAAAGTGCCAATAATATTAAGGCGGCACGAAATATTATGAAATCCGGTGTTATTGAAGCAATGGAGTGGGTGAATTTCTGCTCATAGTTATTGATCAAATATTTCTAAAATTTTAGAATTCTTAATTATTGTATATATTTTCTGTATTTAACCAAAATATTTGCTTTTTTTACATTATAGATGCAACATGCCGGCCTGGACATATCACTTTTTATTGCGGCATGCTGAACTTTATAACACTGAAGGTGATTTCAATGGATGTTTATCAACCTTAAAACAAGCAGAATCAATGGCTGACCAAAGAGGCGATGTCGAAATGAAGGTATATTTATCTTATGGTAGGAGTAATTGCGAGTTGTTTATATATTGTGTACAAAATCAGTACATTACAATCCTTTTTCAACTTTTTAGGCTTGCCTTTTAGTATCAATCGCTCAATACGCTTTTACGAATCAAAATTATTCAATAGCCCAGCATTCACTTGCTGAACTTTCTACTATATATTTCCCGCCTCCATCATCTCAACCTCCACAAACCTATCACATTTTCCCGATATCCAACCATCGTCTCCATCTGCATTATTTGCTGTTATATATAACTTTTAATATACATACTGGGAATATGAAAGATGCTACCGAAAAGTTGGCTGAAATTCACACTATGCTGAATCAAAAGAAAGACTTAGAAAATTCGGATGATGTGAAAGGTTTTGCGACGGTAAGTCATCTAAAGTATTTTTTTTAAATGCATTATTATGATTATTATGAGCCTTGCATATAACATTCATTTCCTTAGATTCATGTTTCGGCTGATCCTACATCGTCTACTACTATGACACCGTATTCAACCTCAACTGCAGCAGCTCAAAGTGTGCCAGTAAAAATTAAATTGTTATCCAAGGCCGAAATATATAAACTCACGTTTTTGATCTCAAGAATATGCAGTGGAACAGCAACTAATGTTGTAGTCTAAACTACGATCGTTAAACTTTCATCCACTGATAATCCTTAAAACCGCTCAAACTTATTAAAGCCCTTGATTTCTATTAATCCTGATAATTGTTACTATGTAACATTAATTAAGTCATATGAATTATATAATCTTAAATAAAATAAACACTTTATTTAATAAATTTAAAAAGTATTTTTAAAAAAAAATTAGAATTTATGGTTGAAATAAACAAGTGTATAGATGCCTTAATCTGGGTTGGGCGGGAATTTTGTGAATTATCCGGCAGGTATTATGAAAACACCGACGGGAAAATTTTACTTTATTTCCGCAGATTTTTATTAAAATCATCTGACAAATTCTTATTAATAAAAATCTGTGGAAGTAAATATAAAATGAGTGTCGCCAAAAGAAAACCCGACAATTTAAATATAGACTATATTTAAATTATCGGGTTTTCTTTTGGCGACACTCAAATACTTTCCGTAAGTGTATACTTCATACCTGCCAGATAAACTAGTTATCTGGCATTATATACGGATCATGGACATCAATAATATAATAGCAACGCACGAGGTCCTCGGCCACATGCTTTTTATATTATCCTGCTGATACCCATGTATTCGTCAAACCATGCCAGATAACAAGAAATTATTTTTGCAGAATTAGGATAGGATTAAGGTTGAGATTAGAATTAGAGATAATATCTAGTATTGAGGATTGATGGTTTGGGTTAAAAGAGTGTTATTTGAGCAAGTATACCAATGTGAGGGGGGAATCCAAACAATTGCATTAAAGTAGTTAGGGGATATAAATATATGAGAGTATATAGAGTGGAAATATGCATGTGTAAATAAGATATTAAGTAGCATTTTAATTTTAAAGGATTTCAAGTAGTTTAGTTTAAAGTTAGTAAAGTTATATGAGATTTTTTGATTGTTATTAAAATATAACCAGGAAGTATTTTAATCAATTTGATGAGAGAAGTGTAATCATTTTTGAGTATAATTTTGTAAAGACTATAAAGCAATATTATATGCATTGTAAATATTTTTAATAAACTATTTGGTAGTACTTTCAATAAATTAGTCTTTTTATAATAGAGTAAAGTATAGGTTGTATAAATCAGGGTTGGTAAATTACCTGGTCATTTGATCAAAATTTAAATGACCTCAAGTCATTAAATAATGACCAGGTCATTTGGGTCATCTGGTCATTTGGGTCATTTGCATGTAAAATAATTTTATTGGTTGAATTGCTTATATAATATTTTTATAAAATTTAATTTTGTTTGGCAGCCAATTCTAATTGGTTAAAAAATATTAGAATATTAACTAACATATGTTAAATGACCTTCTAAGGTCATTTAGGTTTTGAAATGACCAATGACTAGTCATTTGTCATTTGGTTCATTTGGGTCATTTCAGGTCATTTACCAACCCTGGTCTAAGTTGCATCTATCATCGGGTTTTTATTTGATTATTTCAACCCTGAAAAATTTGTTCTACTTAGTTAAAAATCAGTTTTCTAGCCGTTTCTGTTACACAACTTTATTGTCATATGTATTATTTTTTTTATTAATAATTAACTAAAATTAACACAATACATATTAATCAATTCTTCATTTTAACATAGTAAAACCACATAACTAACTTTTCACTATTTTTTCCCTCTTGATTTTCCTTTTACTCTTTCTATTATATCGTCTGGAGGCTTTGGGCAGAGTTTGTCTTGAAATTCAGTTGGACAATATTTACGAATTTTGTCCCAAAGATCTACTTGTTTCTCAAGCTTTTGAACATTCCAAGCACTTAGTTTAAGTGGATCAGCATCTTTTTTTAATAACTTGAATTCATCCCAAGGGTCATTAGGTCTTATTTTAGCTCTTATAATTCCAGGTTTTTCATGATTAAACAGAAAGAAGTGATATTTTTGAATTGCAGGTAGTTTTTGGTATAATTTACTAAGTGATGATGTCCAGGTTACGAAAATATTATTGTTTGCACTTTTGTCAATTATATCAATTATATGATTGATACACTAAGCTTTGATTTGGCATATATATACTTTGTACTACCAAATTTAGAGTTAACAGAATTTCTTGTATAGCTCTTAATTTGAAATCAATATTTGATTTCATGAAATTTTTTGATATCACAGACCCAAAGAAGATACTAAAGAAGGCAAGAATTTTTATTTTAGCCTCTGCAATTATTTGCTTATAGTCTGATTTCTTTTGCTTTACCTATATTACAAAAAAAAAAATAATGTAACATCAAAGTAACTTCATTTGCCTCTTTTAAAGTTATGCCTTTAGTATAAACACTGTGCCAATATCTATTAACACCTTTGTCTACAAAACTAAACTAATGCATCTTTAACAATGATTAATAAAACTAACTTCCAGATTGTTGTGGGTCATGAGGCATGGGCAAAATTAGAGATGTTAAAATGCTTATATAAACTCTGTTCAAGCAGGTTCCAAGCACAAACTTTTACAGTTTGCTTATAGATTTTTTAAGCACTGCTTAAAAGCAAATATGCTTATAATGCTTCAAACCTGCTTAAAGCAATTATGCTTCAAATTTGCTTATATTTAAATTAACTTAATTAAATTTGTTTAAAGCAAATATGCTTCAAATAAATTTTAAGAATACATATTTATTGGATTTATCTTTTAATAATTTAACAATTAAATTTTTGTTGCAATAGCTATACAAAGTTAATTATTGGTTCTCATAACACAACTAAATCAAATTTTTGAAATTTTTATTAATCTTGTTAATACATAATTCTAAATATAATTTAAATATCAAATGCCAAATTAAAATCAAAATGACTATAATACTACTAATATCTAACCTTTTACTAACTTAGTTTTTATTTTAACTCTAATAAAACTTAGAACTATTATTTCAAAATAATATTTTATATAAATTTAATTCTTTGAAATTATAATTATTTGAGTTTTTTTTTAAAATATAAATTTTAAATTAATAATATATTGGTATAATTGTACTTTTGATATTTATATATTGGACTATAGTACTATTGAAATTCAGTTTTTTGGTATTTTTAAACAATTTTAATAAAAACTAGTTTTAATTTGTTTAATATCAAAGTAAAAATGCTTTATATAAACCAAATTGCTTGAGCAATTTAATATTTTTATTATACAATTTTACTTATATAAAGTATGCTTATATAAATTTGCTTATATAAGCATGCTTATATTAACTGGTTTATAAAAACTAGTTTAGTCTGCTTCAGTATCCAAGCAGATATGCTTTGAGCATAAACCAAACTGCTTAAGCAATTTAATATCCCTAGGCAAAATCAAATGAAAAAACATGAAATAAAGCATGATTACAGGTTTTTGCTTTTTTTATATCATCTTAATAAGCATCTCTTATTGCTCGATAGTCTGTTACATGTGTTGTTAACTATATATCAAGCTTTTTATTTGTATTTTTAGCATTTTCCTTCAATTCATGTTTATATAAAGTGTATTCATTACAAACATCCTTGGACAGTTTTCTAATTATTATCTTACTAAGCTTAGTATCAGATCTCCATATTTTTTAAAAAGTCACCAACTTTTTTAATGAGCTTTTCAGGGTGTATTGAGTTATAAGCAGCAAGGAGATGATCATAAGAATAATGATATAGAAAAAGAACAATATCTTTCTTTTTATAACTAACAGTTATTTTTCTTCAGATCTTTTTCGAATATATTTTCTAGCAGCTCATGCTTCACCCTGCTGCTCTCTAATTGATTTAATAAAAAATTTTGTCTCATTAATAGTTTCATTAGGCAAAACATTCTTAGATACCAAACCAATATTTCTTCAAGGTTGTAATAATATTGATTTATGTTTTTTAATCCAATAACTTAATATCTAAAGGTATCACTACTATATATCCAAAATATTAGAAAAAAGAAGAACAAACATCTCTAAGATAAGGTAGTGGGTATCTCTTAATTGGTACTTTAGGGTACAAATCAGGATTTGAAGAAGAAATGAGCATTAACATCAAATAATGACACTGCTTTTTATTCATCTAAAGACTTTCTAACACTAAAGTCTGTAGCAAATCTACTAGAATCTTATTACTACATTTTGTTTCACATAAACAACATTCTTGAAGCTTATTAATAAAATCCTTTATATCTGTTTCAGTAATTTTTTTATATCTTTAGATCTTTTGTTTATAATGTCTTTATTACTTGATTTATCTAATAGAAAAATTTTCTCTATCTCTTCAGGTATATGTTATTATTTATCTGTCTAGGGTCTAATTTCAAAAAAGAAGGTTCATGTAAAGTACTCTAAATTTTCTAGAAATTTTATTTTATAAATTATTGTTAGATATGTTAAGCTTTAATCAGATTGTTAGATTTTTATTCAGAGTTTTCAATTAGATCAAATTGAAGATTAAAGTTAAGAGCAGTATGCTATATTTTTATACTTTTATTTTGTAATTATAAAATAACTAAAAAATAATTTTTAGGAAAATTAGTAGATTATTAACTTGGTCAGTACAGAAATTACTGATTTGGCTGATATTAATAGACTTATTGAACTATTTGAATAATTTTTCTAATAATTATTTACTATTAATGCAGATAAAATTACTTTAACATAATTATTAAACCAAATTAGTAAATTACCAACTTGGTAAGCACAAAATTAATTGATTTGGCTAATATTAATTATTTTAATAATTATTAGTTATTAATGCAAGTAAAATAGCCTTAATATTGTTACTGAACTTGAAATAGACTAATAGCTATAGTTAATAGTACATTTACAGCAATAATTGTTTTCTATTAGGACTAGTATTAATAAATTAATTGCTTTTAATGTTTTGAGCATTTTTATTTAAAATTAAAATTTATTTATTATCAAATCAAGTCAATAAAAATAATTTTATAAAAAAAAAAAAAAGAGATTTTAAACATTATTATTTATAAAAAAAAAAACAATATTGAAATTCTTATACATCAAATCAATACATACTGTAAATTTTAAAAATAATTAAGGTATAAGATTATTTATTTTTATCCTACAACATGTTTGAGAAGTTTGAAAAACTTACTAAATTTCTCAATAGCAACTCTATTAATTAACATTGTAAAAAATAAATGAAACTAAAATTCTTGTTTGTCAAGTGCTTTATAATATAAATTTTTAAAAATAGCCAAGCTATAAGAATATATATTTTTATTTCACAATAAGTTAATTAGATTAAAATTTTTATTTATCAAATTACTCCATACTGTAAAATTTTAAAAATGACTTAGCAATAAAATTCATTATTATTCTACAATTTGTTTAAAAAAGTAAATAGGATTGAAATTCTTGTTTTTAAAGTGCTTCAAACTATTAATTTTTAAAAATAGCTAAGCTATTATAATATTTATTTTATCTAGCAATGTATTTATAAAGAAGTTTGAAATAGAGTTGCCTGCCATAATTAATTACAACCTTTACGACATATAGGCTACAATATTACGACATATAGGTGTAATATTACAACTTGTTAAAAACAATTATAGCAGGCAACTCTAGTTTGAAAGCTTACTAAATTTCTTAATAGCAACTTTATTAACTGGCATTATAAAATCTTAAAAAAATAATTTCTATATTTAAGTTCTTTAAATGCTTCTAATTTTAAAGTTGAATATGCTCTAAGTAGTTGGAATTAACTTTGTTTGAAATTCTTAAGCAACAATTCAAATTATGTATATTTTAATAAAAACAACTAGAAAACTAATTTTTCAAAGGTCATAATTAATTAAAAACCTGATGATAGATGTACCTTAGACAGCTAATTGTATACAAAATATACTTAAAAGCCTGATTGTGGTTTTTTTCTTGGCAGCACTAATATAAAACATATATTATAATTATATAAAATTTAAATAATATCTATTTAAAATTTATTTAATTTTAAATTTAATTATAAAATTGAGGTGTGGCAGCTTAGTGAAGTGGTCTAGTTGTCACCCTCTTCAAGTAGCAGGTTGAGAGTTCGAATTCTACAGACAATGATTTTCAAATTTAATTCTGTGTCATGGTTACTATTATTTGCATCAGGTTAAAAACCTGTAACCCAATAGTGTACCAGGGATTGGTCTAATTAGAAAGATCAGGATCTGAAAGATCCAGAGGTGTTTATACAACCTAATAGAAGTACAAAGAAATATATATGAGAAAACCCAGTTACAAACCCATGTAAGTTCACAGATCGTAGAATTCTAGGAGCTGATTGGATAATGAAAACCTATTTGAGAAGTCCCGAATATGGTATTCATCTCTAAAGAGTATTCGTGGGGCCCTGGAAATAAAGGAATACAAACCAGTAAACTGTACTTTTATGAGACACAATAGGATAGGCAGTGTAAACACAAGATAAAACTATATAAGAGCAAAAACACTTGTACTTAGAGTAGGACTAAATACTTGCTTATCAATTACAATATGCATTCTATAAAAACTCGCATATAAGATCTATATTAAGTACACAAACACAAACACAAAAATGTAACAAAACTTACCAACTTGTAACACTTCTTAGTATATAAATAAAACATTGTTTTCTGCTATATGTCTAAGATCTGAGATAAGATGTTAAAGACCTGGGTAACCAGGTTGGGGTAGTTCTCAAAGTATTAGCTACCCCTGATCTTAATATACTCTAACACTTTATTCAAATCTGACTACACCATATCCATCTCTTCAAACTTGCAATTTTCTCTAAACACTCTCTTTAATCAATTTCCAACCTCTGAACCAGTACCTGAATATATTTCTTTTCCTATTAATATAGCTTTACTTAATATCAATGGCCTTTCTCAACCCAACAAAAAACTTTCTATAACAGAAATGCTTAATACCAACACCTTTGATATTTTAGGCTTATCCAAAACATATCTCAAACAAACAAAGAAAATTTTTCAATAGCCAAATACCAAACTATACCAGTTACTGGAGCTTTTACTTATCACTACACCAAGCTGGTGTCAGAATCTTTATTCATCACAATATAGCAAAACATATAGCATATACATATAACTATAATGGCCACATTATAGGTTTAGATATCTATTTTAAAAACTAGCAATTCAGGCTTCTACAAATCTACATACCAACTCAAGAGAATTAACAACTCTGCAAAGATGTACAAGAATAAATTATCACACTCTCCCAAAATCCTAACTACAAACTAATAATAATGAGTAACTTTAATAGCATTCCAAACCCAAGATCTGATCGACTTCCTCCAAAGAAATCCTCAATACCCAAATCACAACTCATCAAATTTCTTCAAAGTTATCAATACAAAGATATATATTACTTTTTCTTTTCTGAAAATTAAAACTTTACCTTTCAACAAGCAAACATTAAAAGCTGAATAGACCAAATCTGGACTAATCTATCAATTACTAATATTGAATACATAGATATCCTTCCTAACTCAATTTTAGACTCAGATCATTTCTTAATTACTCTTGAAATATTAATTATCATAAGCAAACCCAAACTACATAAACAACGAAAAAGAAAATCTTTCCTTTAGACTGCTCTAATAAAACAATCCAAAACTATGCTAATCAAACTACACAAAACCTTAAGAGTAAGGTGAACGTTGATCATTTTTACTAGTGATCACGTTACTAATTTTTTTACAATAATATTTAATAGGTGATTTATCAATAAGTGCAAAGGCACAGTGTCTCTATTTAAAACATTTTTTTATACTAAGTAAATCACTTTTTGGCTTCTAACAAAAGTTGTAGAGCTTATAAAAATGTATTTAACACTAAAAGGATATTAAAATTGGCCTGGTAGTCTTGAGAAATCTTTAAAAAACTTCTTTTTCATATATAAAATTTCTTTAAAAAAATCAATTTTTTTTAAAGAACTTTATATGTAAAAAAAGAAGTTTTTTAAAGATTTCTCAAGAACTACCAGGCCAATTTTAATATACTTTTAGTATTAAATACATTTTTATGAGTTCTACAACTTTTGTTAGAAGCCAAAAGTGATTTACTTAGTATAAAAAAAAGTTTTAGATAGAGATGCTGTGCTTTTACATTATAGTAAAATTTAATATAAAAAAAAATTTTTTGTTCAGGTGACTGGTGAATCATCTATTAATTAAAATTAGGTGATGATCATATGATATTTATATTGTGTAATCTAGACAAATTTCGATCAACCTAGGAAGAATTAATGATATATGCAAGT
>CAJVPY010002296.1:0-16574 GCA_910591965.1 Dentiscutata erythropus | reverse complement strand
AATTACATATAAAACTTCGTCTATACTTTAATAAAAAGTTTCCCAGACCAAAGAGGTCACCTTAATACCAAAAAAAAAATAAAAATAAAAAATTTATTATAAATTAAATTAATGTGGTGTGGTGACTTAGTATAGTAGTCTAGTTGACACCCTCTCCAAGTGGCAGGTCTAGAGTTAGAATCCCATAGATAGTGAATTTTGAAAAATAGACTTGTGTGATGGTTCTTGCATTATAGTTGATAGTTATGATTATTGGTTGGATCTTAGATAAATCTATAACTTCAGTTATACCATTTAGCAATGGGAGCAATTATGCAATAAATTTGAGAAACTAGAATAATTTAAAACCCATTTGGGAAGTTCCATGTTAAGGAATAGCAATAATCTTTAATAGTATTACATGAGGGCTGAATTCAAACTGGGGCCTGAGATCAAGAAGATAATTTAAATATAGATACTAGGGTTGTTGTGAACTTTGATAAGGACAAGAGTAGGTAATAGTTGACTAATTGGGAAGGTTGTAACTTGAGATATAATCCAGGTTATGGTAGTATTCTAAAAGATAGCTTGAAATATGAATTTAGTAACGGCAGCATAGCAGATACTAGTTAGTCACAAGAGGTTTAATGGTTAGCCCTGATCCCGAGTGCATGGGTCAAGCTATAGTATAAAATTACTGAAGTCTGAGTAAGGCATATGAGTGGGACAGGTGCCTCAGCAAATAGGCAAGCACAGCCTTCTGTTAATCTAGCAAGTATCCTTAGCAAATTAGAGATCAAAGAGAAGATAAATTAGTAGTTAGATGGTTACACATTGGCACCTCTGAATAGCCATGTGATACTTTATATACAAATAGGTGGTATAGTAAGTCTGGAAACTGTAACACCACAGGGGAGGAACCCAGGATATATATAGAAATGTATATAGACTAGGCTACTGTACTACTATATAATTATTTAACTTTTTAGACATAATAAAGTGGCTACCATTAAAACCAAAAAAAAAAAAAATTAAATTAGTTTAGCAATTATACCAGTGTTTATTTTTTTTAATACTAAATCTATTTTATACAAGTATGAGTTAATGATCAATTGGCCAAACTTAAACCTACAAGTATTAGCTAACTCAGCTTTTTATAACAAAAGCTTAAATTACTTATTATAATAAACTTATCTCTATACAATTTTTTTTGTAACTAAAAAACTTAATATATTATCAGAAGGCTTTTATATTCTGCTTATTATGATTGCCTTCTTTGTTTTTAATTCTAAACTTTTTTTTTCTAACTTTTTGAATAAAAGAAAGTCTCTAACTATTATACAAAAAACTTTATAATTAAAAAAAAATAAAAGAAGTTTAAATAAGAGAAATATCTAAATAAAGACTACAATAAAACAATAAATAAGAAAAAAAATAAAAAAAAAAGTATAAAAAAAAAAGAAAAAACAATTATGATAAACACACTATTATAATTAGAGATGTGCGAATGCAAGTTTTTTTGGCTTTGCAATATTATGTTGCATAATGCATTATGCAATTCTGTACAATATGCTGTAGACCTCTCAAAACCTATACACAGTGAACAGACTTTGTATATTATTGAGAGGTAATCGGATTCAAAAATATAAAATATTAAATTTATATAGTGGAAACAGGCCCGATAGATTAATTTTTTATTGATTTTACAAACTATGAATTTGATAGAAACAAGTGATTGTTGATGAAATGACATGGATCAAAATTACATAATAACTTCTATGTGTATTTTTAAATTTTAGGCAACTTGCATTGCATTATGCAGCATGCAACATTGCCTACATAATTCATACAGCACATCTCTAATTATAATCTATATTAAGTAAAAACAAAAATTATTTTATAAATACAATATTTTTATATTTCTATTATAAAGCTTTGTCTTAATATTAGATTTTTTTTACAACTCTTCTTGACGATTTCTTGTATCAACTTTTTTAAAACATCTGAACTATGAAAACTATATAGCTATTATACCAAAATACAACAAAACTTCACTAATAGCAGCTGGAACTAGTGTCTATTCACTGCATATTAGTCATAACTGAAATAGAGTTGAAAAAAGTCAGCTTTATAAATGAGGTCCCTAGCAGAAGACTCTGATGCTACCAAGTAAAGAAGTAGCAGATAAGCTCTGGAGCTTTGTTAAGTACTACAGAAGCTTTAACAGAAATAGTTACTTAATTAGATATAATATTCTTTATAGTATAACTTTTATCTTCTCTTTATAAGTTGGTTTTCTTCTCTTTCTACTTTTTTTAAGGTTTTTCAACAAAAAGTAGGCAATTTAAGTTGCTTTTTTCAATTGATCAATAGTGTTTACACAACCCAAATTAGGAACCAGTTACACAACTCTTTGCACAATTTTAAAATAAACTATACACATAATAATTACATATAATACAATAAATATAAATAGCATAGAGACTTCAATACTCAGTATTATATAATTTTTTAGACTAACGTAGCCAATACTATATACTACACATTTCTTTTTTTTTAATTCTTTTTTCTTTTTTTTTTCTTTTTTTTTCTTCTTTTTCTCAGATATATATTAGATTACTCTATCTTTTTTTTTTATCTTCTTCCATTTATGATTAAATCATATTTAGATTGTTTTCTTTTTTTTCTTCTTTTTTTTCTTTTCTTTAATTTGTTTTTTTCTTTTATAAACATGGTATTTTTTTTCTTCTATTATATAAAAGTAAAAAATAGACTATTCTGCCCAGATCTAAGTAAAAAGAGTTTTAAAGAAAGAATAGATAGTTATAGCAGACTAGTAAAAATCTTCCAGTAATATATATTATCTTCAGTAGCAGGAGTTAATATTTTGGAGAGAAATTCCTGCTATAGCAGATCACACATAAGTAATTTGAACTTTGGTCACAAAGAGCCAAGCGAGCATATATTTGTAATTTAGGTGACAAAAATTAGTTCTTTGTAAAATTTAATATTTCTTAATATAATATTATAAAATCTAATAAAGTATAGACATAACTGCCAAAATTTTTTTAAAAAAAATATTAGACTTTTCTTTTCAACTTTATAATTGACTCTGAATGACTTAGTTTGAATATATTCTAATTTATATCTTAAATCAGATGCTATTGCCATTTGTAAACTCATATTTTAAGCTATCTGCTACTGCTAATAGAGGTTTGTTGCGTGGGCCCAGTCTTGTAGGACTCTAAAATATATATATATAAGTAAGATGACTTTAAAATTTTTTACTAATAGCTGTACACAAGACTTTTTTATAAGATCAGTATACAAAATTTATACCTTACTTTAAAAAAATTAAAAAAATAAGCAAAATAAAACCCTAACCTTTATAATAGTATAAAATTTTATATAAACTACAGTGATGTATAAAATTAGTATCTAGATTAGTATCTAAATTAGTTCCAAATAGCAAGTACTGTATGAAATTATTTACAGTAACACAATAATTATGATAATTCTGACACAAATATAGATGCCATTCAAACCTGACTAGTTTGGGACTTTCTAGGGTATTAACCATTATTTTGGACTAGTTAAACTCGTAGAACTTGTTACAAACTTACTGTATGAATTGACAAAACTTAAGTCATAACCAATTTGGACTAATAGTTAACAACTATTTGAATAGCAACTATAGCTACATATTGTGGTTACTGGAATTGCAAGTTCTGTAGAAGAAGAATGGCAAATATGTCAAATTATGTAATAATGCAAGTATATAGTATGTATATAAATAATATTATTCTACATTTCTATATGATCGAATAACAGGTTTTATAACTTATAATCACCACTTTAAGCAGTAAAAAAACCAAGTTTTTACCAATACAAGTTATTTTCTCGGAAATGCTTGTTATTTCTGAAAAATAACAAGTGTTACCGGGAAAATAGCTTGCATTGATAAAAATTTGGGGTTTTTTTATTAATTAAAGTAGGATTATGAGCTTTAAAACTTCATCATGACATCCTATAAAAACGAAGAATAATATACTTACTTTGCCATTATAGGGAAATAACTTAGTAGATCTCCACCCTGCTATGTGTCCTTCAGGTAGTTTCAAGGTTGGCAATAAATATACTCCATTACCAATAAAGCGAATAGAGCCCAATGGAGTAAATGGAGCCCAACAGAACCAATGGAGTGAATGGAGTCAATGATACTAATGAAAAACCTAATATAGCTAGTAAGAACTCAGTGAAGATAATAGCTCCAACAGAAATATTCAACAAAGCCGATAAAATATAGGGTTCTAATCTAAAGCATCATATACCAATAGATAATAAACAAGCCAAACGGGTCAATGTCAATAGAGTTGATTGCTTCTATTGGCTTATTCGGAAATTATTCTCAATAGAGCAATGTCAATGGAGTTGTTCTCCATTCATTCCAATGGATAAATGTGCCAACCCTGGGTAGGCCCAAGATAACCAGAGGTGTACCTCTTATTCCTGCCATTGCAGAAAATAAATAGTATATAATAATACTTATTATACTAGTTTATACTTATCATGCCTAAAATTTCATATTGACAAAGACACTTATGAACCAAATACTCAACTAGCATGAATAAGGCTAAATGTTCTGGATAAAGAAATTGACGAACTATTCGAATTAAAAACTGAATTAATACCTTACTATACATGAAAAAACAATTAATCTAACAATTTTTTTCAAGTAAGCTATATAAAAAAAAAAATCTAAACGAAAGTTTAATAAGTTATATATAAAAAATAATTTAAGCAAAAGCTTAGTAAGTAATATAAAAAAATGACTTGAGCGAAGGTTCAGTAAATAATTTGAGCAAAGGTTTAGTAATAATATGAGCGAAGGTTTAGTGAGTTATATAAAAAAAAATATCTTAAGTGAAGGTTCAGTAAGTAATTTGAGCAAAGGTTTAATAAATAATTTGAGAGAAGGTTCAGTAAGTTATATAAAAAAATGACTTGAGCAAAGGTTCAGTAAGTTATATAAAAAAATAACTTGAGCGAAGGTTCAGTAAATAATTTGAGCAAAGGTTTAGTAATAATGTGAGTGAAGGTTTAGTGAGTTATATAAAAAAAATACCTTAAGTGAAGATTCAGTAAGTAATTTGAGCGAAGGTTCAATAAATAATTTGAGCGAAGGTTCAGTAAGTTATATAAAATAATGACTTGAGTGAAGGTTCAATAAATAATTTGAGTGAAGGTTTAGTAATAATGTGAGCAAAGGTTTAGTAAATTATATAAAAAAAATATCTAAGTGAAGGTTCAGTAAGTAATTTGAGCAAAGGTTTAATAAATAATTTGAGTGAAAGTTCAGTAAGTTATATAAAATAACGACTTGAGCGAAGGTTCAATAAATAATTTGAGTGAAGGTTTAGTAATAATGTGAGCGAAGGTTTAGTGAGTTATATAAAAAAAATACCTTAAGTAAAGGTTCAGTAAGTAATTTGAGTGAAGGTTCAATAAATAATTTGAGCGAAGGTTCAGTAAGTTATATAAAAAAATGACTTGAGTGAAGGTTTAGTAAATAATTTGAGCAAAGGTTTAGTAATAATATGAGCAAAGGTTTAGTGAGTTATATAAAAAAAATACCTTAAGTGAAAGTTCAGTAAGTAATTTGAGTGAAGGTTCAATAAATAATTTGAGCGAAGGTTCAGTAAGTTATATAAAAAAAATAATTTGAGCGAAGGTTCAGTAAATAATTTGAGCAAAGGTTTAGTAATAATGTAAGCAAAGGTTTAGTAAATTATATAAAAAAAATATCTTAAGTAAAGGTTCAGTAAGTAATTTGAGTGAAGGTTCAATAAATAATTTAAGCAAAGATTCAGTAAGTTATATAAAAAAATAATTTGAGCAAGGTTTAATAAGTAATTTGAGCGAAGGTTCAGTAATGAAAGTTTAGTAAGTAATTTGAGTGAAAAGTTTTATTACGTAATTTTGTCGAATAGGAGTCTCTAAACACTCTTATTTCATTTTCCAATTTCAAAATTTTATTTCTGAAATACACTATTTTTTTTTCAAATTTTATGCTAAAAATACACAAAATTAAACTTTAACATACGAGAATTTATATATATAAATACACAATTTAGAAGTCTAACCTTTTTAATTTTTTTAAAAAATATGCAAATTTAAACCTTACCTTATTTAATTTGCCTATAATGGCGACACATTCTCTGACCGACCTATATATAGATATTTCGGAGTTCTAGTCTTGTATAGTAGTGCTATATTTATAAATACATAGTTGCAGGTTACTGCTATCTAAATTTGAAAGTAACCAATACAGATTTTTTGAAAGAGGTGAGCCAAATTCTTACTTTTTTTAAAAATTTTTGGAAGACTAGCAAAGAAATAAGAGTCAATAAAAAAGAGTTACTTAACTAAGTAAAAAGAGTGCAGTTTAAGAAAAGCATGTTTTTTACTATTCTTTACTTATTTTTGTATCATGTTAACTTTGTCAACAAAAAGCTACCTTGCGTTTTTATAATATTTAATATATAAAGATGCTTTTTTTTGCTAGTTATCTTGTATAAAAATACTTTTAGCTTGTATATCATATATATATATATAAATTTCTAAAGATAGTAAAAGGTTATAAGAATGTCTTGTTATCAGGCTTATTACACCTTTTCTAATCTTTCTCTAGTAAAAAACAGTAGCTTTTCTTTATAGAAAATTGGTTCAAGTAATTATTAAAAAGTGTTAAAAAAATTTAATAAATAAAAACATTTTATTTTTTGTAATTATTTATATATTATTATTCTTTTTAAAATATAAATTTTACTTAAAGTTAGCCTTAGATTTATAAATAAAGTTTATACCAAAATTTTGCTAGAAATTTTTTATTGGTATATAAAATGTGATTTCTTTGAGATAATATAATTTTTCATTGTTTTTTGTTGTTTTTTTTTTAATTTTTACATTATACCAGATCTTATTTTTGTAATTGATGCTAATTGACTAAAATTGAAACTATAAAAAAATTAGTAAATACTAAAGTACCAGTAAATAAATTTTAATATATATACACAAAAAAATATAATGCTGTATACAAAACACATATAACTTTTTAAAATAATATGCACTATATTGTTCTACTGTATTGAACTTTGTACACATTAAATTAAAAATTTAGTGCACAATATGTACCAAATTCTGACTTTGAATTTTATTTCCTGTAAAGTATTATTTGATCAACTAATTAGATTGTAAGATTAGATATAATATAATATTAAAAAAATAGCAATATTTCTAAAAAATTGTTTGTAGCTTAAAATTTTGTTTAAAAAACTTGTTTTTTATATTCTAATAAAAAAATTTCTTTCAAAATTTTGAATTAGAACTTTTTTATTAAAATATTCTACTTTAACTTTAATTTAATTCTCAAAATATTCTCATTACACCAAATCTTATAAAGTATATCACAACATATATGAGCTAAAATATAATATATATTTTATTTTTAAATTAAGAATTTATTAATTTTATATACTCTGCATGGCTGTATACTCTATATTAACAAATGCATACAATAATTAGAATTAAAATTAGAATTAAAGTTAGAATTAGAGTTAGAAGATTAGATATTAAAGTTAGAGTCAGAGTTAGAATTAATTTAAAATTAAATCTAAGATATCATTACAATAGAAGTATTTTTGTTAAGAATACAACTTAAGTTACTTTAAAAAAAATATAAAAAGATATACAGCTATATTAAAATATACTTTAAACAAACCCTTAAGTTAAAATATTAAAATTTAAAAATTTTAATTTAAAAAATCTTTTATTTTGCAAAGCTATATATATTTTAATTTTTAATTTTTTATAAATTTTATAAAAATAATACAGTCGTTCTCCTTTACAGTCACCTTCTATATAGTCACAAACTCTATATAATCATACAAATTTTTACTACAATTTTTTTACTTATAAAAATCTCTATATATAGTCACAAATTATCTATAATCACTATCACATTTTATATTATAAGTAAAGAAAAATATAATATATATTTTCCTTCTATAATATCACATACCAAAAATAGTGTTAGCAGTAAAATTACTGAATTACAGTATTATGCATTATGGTATTCTATCATATGGTAGAATTAATTATAGTATAGGATTTAATTGCCATAAATATTAGCCGTAGTGCTGTAAATTTTTAATAACTAAAAAAAAATTATTATAGTTGCACCTTTTTAAATATGTTAAAATTAGAGATGGCATCGGCTTGAGCCGGCTCATGTGATATGTGACAAATTCGAATTTGTCGCGTGATAAAATCGAATTAATGTGACAAAATCGAAGTTATCACATAACAAATTCAAATTGACGTGATAAAATCGAAGTTATCACATCAGCTCTGAACCGGCTCAGCTCAAAAGCCATGGCTGAGCTGGCTTATTATAAGCCCTAGTTAAAATAAACACATATTTTTATATAATTTAATTTAAGTATAAATTGAAAATATTGTTAAAATTTCTAATATACTAATATCATATATCTTGCTAGTATACATTTCTTGTGAATATATTTGCTTAATCAGTCCTGGTTTAATCTTACTAGCTTCCAAATTTTGTTTTAGACTTTATTATCATTTTTCTGATCCATTTCATCTAACTGATAAATGATTGTTTCAATAATTTCTTTGCAATAAGTCATTTATCAAGATTTTTATCTATACGTTTCATAGCTAATTTAATATAACAATCTGGTTCTAACATTAGAATCTGGCCCTTATATTTAGGTCTTGATCCATCAATAATTTTGATACAAGATTACATTAAACGGAATTCTATCAAATGTCTTTGTATGGTCAAAATCTCTGTTGCAATAACTCCAAAACTGCAAATATCTGATGCTTGGGTATATAGTTGATCTATCAAAACCTCAGGTGTTATATATAGCAGAAATACACAAAAATTTCTTCATTTACTTTTTTTAAAAAGTTCTAGTAGCAATGTATGCAAGAGTTTGCAAAATGGTTCCACTATGTAAATCTCTATGAATGAGTTCTTGTAAATGAATTGACTCAAGATTAGACACTATACTACACAAGAGATTCAATTTGTCTTTCCATTCCAATTGTGATACTTGTTCAAGATTTTGTTATAACAAACCTTTTACTGCAATCTTCATAACAATAAAATAATTACCATAATTATTTCTTGGCACTCCAATACATTTCAAGAACAATGGATTCTTGTAACATATTTCACAATAATTTTTCAATTTATAGATAAATTTTTGCACAGTTTTGTTTAAATTACGAATTACTTTAGATGCAGTATTTCTCAATATATAATTAATTTTATCTTCCCAATTTGTTTAATATACAGAAGATCTGATTAACTCCCTGACAATCACTTTGTAGACACCACATTTCACTGAAAATTACTTATTGACAAGTTCATTTTACTGGTAGTTTATTTTACCAAAGCTTATTTTACAGACAAAGTAATTCTGGTCAATATCATCAGGGTTATGTTAGAATTAAAGTTTGTGTAATTTATACAAAAAAACTTGTCAGTGAAATGAGCTTTGATGAAATAAAATGTTAGTAAAATGAATTTGTTGATGAATAATTGGTAAAATGTAGTGTCTATGAAGTGATTGTCGGTGAAATAATACAGACCCTTGTGAACCAATAATTTGCACTCTTAATATCTCTTTTTGTACTGATACCATTTCGATAAAATCTAGCAACATTACTCATTGCTCCATTAGCACCAAAATCAGCAGATTTTTTGTAATATTCAAATGCTTTATTATAATCTCGATCAACCTATTCTACTTTCATAAAAAAACCAACATTACACATTACAAAAGCATTATCTAAATCAGCCGATTGCTTATAATATTTAAATGATTTTTAATAATTTAGAGCGTTCTCAAACACCTAATTCAATAAAAGATCTAATTGGCTAATTTAATCTAACAGACCAATCAGATTTGTTATTGAGTCCATTAAGGTAGGTGCTTGAGATGTTCTTATTTTTTCTCCAATTTCATGATGATAACAATGACCAATATAACATATTGCAACCGGATTTCCTAACTCAGCTGCTTTTATAAACATTCAAAAGTCTTCTTATCATTTTTCTCAACATTTTCAACAACTGTAACCAAGTGTATAAAGTTGTCCTGAATCCTTTATTTTTATTTTTTTTTAAAAAAAAAAATTTACTAAATAAAATACTGTTTATTTTTTGAGTTTAAAAAATATATTAAGCATTTACTTCTATATAGTCATGCTATATATAAATTTATATAACTATATAGAGTAAATACTATATAATTACCCTTATTTATAATCACGCTTTTGCCTCAAACAAACTGCATGATTATAGAGGAGGACAACTGTAATAATTTTTTTTTAACTATTATATATTTAAATAAAATTATTAGAAAATTAACTATTACCTCCTGTGAAATTTACCAGAGGTGCTACATTTTAAATTTATACTAAGTAAATAGAATTAAGTACTCTAGGTAGTGTTGCAGACAAAATTATATATTTTACTCAGACAAAATTTCTAAAATAAAGTGAAATATATTTTGCTCAAAAGCCTGAAATCCAATAATTCTGAAACTGGTGAAATTAGCAAATATTTAAAACCTGGCAAAATGTCTGAAAATTGGCAAAACTAAAACCTGGTGAAAGTTCCTAAATCTAATATTAGAATTTTTATTAGAAAAAATATCTAGAGTGTAGTGAAACAGAGTATGAGATATCTTCACTCAAAGATTTAAAAATTCAAACTGTCTAGCTGTGCCAAATTGTTGTTAATCTTTTACGAAGATATTTCAACACTTATCAAGCCAAATTTAATGAACTTTTTTTATTTAAATTCTATGAATCTGTAGAATTCAAATAAAAAAATATTCATTGAATTTGGCTTGGTGGGTGTTATAATATCTTCACTCAAATATTTAAAAATTTAAAACATCTATCAAAAAGAGCTGCACCAAACTTTTTTTTAAACTTTGAGTGAAGATATTATGACACCCACCAAGCCAAATTCAATGAACTTTTTTTTTATTTGAATTCTACTGATTTATAAAATTTAAATAAAAAAAGTTTATCAAATTTGACTTGGTGAGTGTCAAGATATCTTGACTAAAGATATATAAAATTTAAAACATCTATCAAAAAGAATTAACTATAGCTGCCGCAACAAAATTATAACAGCAGATTCTTAATTTTGACTAGTTAAAAGTAATAATCAAAAAATTAGACCATAATAACTTATAATTTTACTAATGAAATTGCAGGCATCTATTTAATTTTTTTTTTTTTTTTTTTTAAGTGATCCTGTTTTTATTTATTTGAACTACTATGTGATACAATAAGTGCTGAAGTACCTTTGATCTCTATAGCAAATGTTTTAGTCTAATAAAAACTCACCAATAGTACAAAGTACTACCCAATGTGACCCGCTAAAACAACTGTTTGTCATCACAAAGGGATCCAAAACTCGCTTCAGATTTTGTACTGTAGAGATACCCTCTCGATCAATTGACTGGTTGCTGTATACTGTGTCAGGATCCTCTGTTCTTTTTTTAAAACTTTTCCCACCTAAGTCCGGGCAGAATAATTATCTTCTACTTTTCTACAAGCTAAAAACATATATACCTCATTTATGAAAGAAAAACTACATCTAGGAGAAGAAAGGATAAACCAAACAGAATACACAAAGAACATATCCTAAATAAGATTTCATCATAAATGAACAAAGATAAAAAGAGTATAAAAAAAGGTCGGGTGATCCCGACATACACTGTTATAACCTGTGCCAGGTTTGTGTAAAAATTATATGACAGATACAACATCTGCATATCTCTGATATAAAGCTAAGCCTTAACTTTAATTTTATCCCACCGCATAAGATCGGAAATTTCTAGCCTTCGCAGCTCTGGGTCCCGTCCCTAAAGTGGTTGCTGCCACCATTATGTGTTTTCAAAACTTCCACGAAAGATTCCAGAGGTAGTCCAGTTTGAAATAGTGACACCGTTCCCATATTTGGCCCGGGTATGTGGTTGTACTCCACTGCATCATCCGAATTTGGTAACTGTAAACAATGTCGATCCTTTGACAGGGATAAGCTGTTTTGCCCACTTTTTCCGAAATTTTTGTTGCCAAACCAAGTGGGTGGTGTTTGAGAGTTCTTGTTATTATTGTACTTAGTCTTTTTGGTACTAAGGAGTGAAGGTTACCAAAGCCAGGGCCCAATATACTTAACTCAGAGAGAACTCTTCTTTTTGGTGAGTGATAAACTCTAAGGCTGTCAGCAAGTAGCATATGAGAACTACTTCTAAACAACAGTTGCCGTCCCTGCAGTGAGTGATAAACTCTAAGCCTATCGGCAGGTAGCATATGAGAACTACCTCTAAACAATAGGTGCTGACTTATGGTTTCATTTATTTCACCAGGTGTATTGTATATTAGGTTTCTTGTTTTTCAAATTGGATTCTTCCCAAAAATTTCAGTACGAGGGATCGTCAGTGAGAGTTGTGTATGTATTAGTAAATTTTGAAACCCATTAGAATCAATATTTAAATACCAATGCATACTAAGCCCATTTGTAAAGCAATCGCCTGTATTCTGAGCAGTTGGATATAAGCAAAATTTTACTGGAAAAGTATAACTGATATGTTGACTGCTTATGCAATCAACACATCAGTTATACTTTCCTAGTAAGATTCTAGTTATATCAAACTACTCTACTAATTCTATTCATTTATTTCAATTTTAATTCTAGAACAATTCAAAAAATCTAGATGAAAGGAAGACTTTAGTGTAGCTAAGTTTGGTCATGAATGAAATTAGGAGGAACGACTTGACGACTCTATATTACATATAGCTAGCTGGATCTTTGGTGTAGTGTATCTCTCATTTGGGTGTTGTGAATCTGCTGACCTGCACAAATTCAGGTCTAAAAATTTGAAAAGCTTTAAAGTGGATATAAATTCTAAATATTGTTCTAATATCCTAATGCAAATTACATATATCATTGCACTCTATTGATTCTATTGTTAATGTAACTAGAAAATCAGGATTATTACAATTATAAATATACCTGATATAAAGCTGCGTTAAGGTTAATCCTTATATCGAAGTTAATTGTATTTGAGGGCTTTTGTCCAGGTTTCAAATTGGTTGAATTGTAGTCTTAGTGAGGCGTCACCAATTTTATCTTTATTAATCCTATATGAAATAAATTTGTTATTAGCATAAAACTCTAACAAAACTATAAATATTAAAGACGTTATAATTATAATTTACCGATATGATAATCTGAAATTATTTTCTTGACGCTCAGCATAATTGGTTGTTTAATGTTCGATAGTCAATTAAAGAGAATGTATATAAATTCTAAATATTGTTCTATTATCTTAATGCAAATTATATATATCGTTGCACTCTATTGATTCTATTGTTAATGTGACCAGAAAATTAGGATTATTATAATTATAAATATACTTGATATAAAGCTGCATTAAGGTTAATCCTTACATCAAAGTTAATTGTATTTGAGGGCTTTTGTCCAGGTTTCAAATTGGTTGAATTGTAGTCTTATTAATGCGTCACCAATTTTATCATTATTAATCTTATATAAAATAAATTTGTTATTAGCATAAAACTCTGACAAAACAATAAATATTAAAGACGTTATAATCATAATTCACCGATATGATAATCTGAAATTATTTTCTTAATGCTCAGCATAATTGGTTGTTTAATATTTAATAGTCGATTGAAGAGAAAGTTGGTAAAGGTGACGGTTGAATCATGAATTCAGAAGAATATATCTCTTCTATAGGCAATGTTAATCCCAAATCTGTAATTATTTCAAAGGTTAACTCAAATATAAACTGTATCTAATTAAAAAAAAAAAAAAAAAAGAGGCGTTAAAACTTCTATATATAGTTTGTAATAAATATTTGAACTACTTGCTTATATATATCAAACCGCGTTGTGTTTTTTTAGTGTTTGTCTTTTGTACTGAGATAATCATTCACCAGTGCAGCTATTAAGCGTATTAAGATAAAAATGGAGGACGAAATCTCAGTACATGCACGTAACTGACCTATGGTAAGTACTCTAATAGAACGAGAAAGAAGAAAAGACAATCAATACTCAAATATATAACTGTGTATATAAGTAAGAAAAAAAAAGAAGAGAGTTTAAAAATTCTATATATAGCTTGGAACTACTTGGTTATATATAGCAAGGCATGTTTTTTTTTTTTTAGTGGTTGTAATTTGTAAAGAGATAATCGTTCACCTTTCCAGCTATTAAAAAAATTTGGTAGGGTTAGGCCGTTGTAAGTACAAAAATTAAGTATATGTGCATAACTGATCTATGATAGAATGCAAAAGATCTTTTTTTTATAAACAGCCAATCAAATTATATTTTTGTCTCATAGTGTTTGTCTCATAACATTTGTCTTATAGTGTTTGTCTCCTTGTGTAACACACTCTTGCATTATATAATAGATTATATATATATATATAATATATAACATAAACTTATATTAAACAATTATACTTTTATATTTATCTAAACTTGTTTAAAATATTATTATATACCGAAATAATGTATTTTTTGGTGCTGAACAAGTTTACTCAGAGCTCAAAGTTATACTTTATTAGTAATATTTTGAGTAATACAAGATTTTCTATATTTTTATTAATAAAAATATAAAAAATTATCATAAACTAAAATTTTACTAATAAAATAGGCTTTATATTCTAAGTAAACTTGTTCAGCACCAAAAAATACATTATTATAGTATACGTTTTCTTTACTTTTCTTGATTTATAAAGCGAAGATATGTAAATTTAGTAAATTTTTATCAAAAATGCAATTTTACATATCTTAATTTACAGATTAAGAAAAGTAAAGCAAACGTATGCCATAATAATATATTTTTTGATGCTAAACAAGTTTACTTAGAATATAAAGTCACATTTTATTAGTAAAAAATTAGTTTATGATAAATTTCTATATTTTTATTAATAAAAATATAGAAAATTTATTGTAAACTAAATTTTTACTAATAAAATGTGCCTTTATGTTCTAAGTAAACTTGTTCAGCATCAAAAAATACATTATTACGGCATATGTTTGCTTTACTTTTCTTAATCTGTAAATTAAGATTTGTAAAATTGCATTTTTGATGAAAATTTACTAAATTTACACATCTTTGCTTTACAAATCAAGAAAAGTAAAGAAAACGTATGCCGTAATGATGTATTTTTGGTGCTGAGCAAGTTTACTTAGAACGTAAAAGCCTATTTTATTAGTAAAGCTTTAGTTTATGATAATTTTTTTATATTTTTATTAATAAAAATATAGAAAATCTTGTATTACTCAAAATATTACTAATAAAGTAACTTTGAGCTCTAAGTAAACTTGTTCAGCACCAAAAAATACATTATTATAGCATGTATTTGTATCTTATATAAGTTTATTAGAGGCTCAAAGTAATAATTAATTAGTAAAACTATATATATACAGTATATATATTATATATATATATTTAAATCAGCCAATCAGAATTGTCTTATGTGGGGGGAGGGGAGTACCCTCATAGTAAATGGATATTACGTAATATCTGTCACAGCCCTTACAGAAGCTAGCATTTTTTTTGATTTTTGTTTGTTTTGAGAGAATTGAAGAAAAAATAAATAAGGAAAAAAATATGACTATTTATTAAATTTATGATTTTTTATATGAAAAAATATCAATTCATACAATTTACAATTTAATATCGGTATGGAAATATTTATTACATAAATTTTTTCACTATAATATCTTTAATTATTTAATCAAAAAGCTTTCTTTGAAAACTCTTTTTTTTTTGGTCTTTTCAAAAAGTTTGAGATAATGAGTATATAATAAGCATATACATGTTATTTTAATTATTTGCACATTATTCGAATATGCTTATACACATTATTTCAAGTCTAATTTTTGTTATAAAATTAGCCAATATATGGATTGCTGTCAATAGAAATCAAGGAATTAACATTTTTAAAAAAATTAATATCTTAGTTTTTTACAATTTATATCTTAGTAAAACTTTTAACAAAATAGTATCTAGAATACCTTTTCAACATTAATTCATGAAGCTCACTTTAAAATTTACTGAGAATAAGCTATAAAAGCTATGATATTGATTTTTTTTTAGAACGTCAATTTTTTTGATTTCTATTAACTGCAGTCTATATTATACTGCATGAAGATGTTTTTTTATTATAAAAATTATTTTTTTAGAATAGCAAAAAATTATTTTTAAAAGAATATAATCTTTGAAATATGCAAACAAAATAGTCAAAAGGCTAAAATCGTTTATCTAATTAATTGATGATCCGGATAAGATCGGCATAATTACTATATTGGGACAATAGTAAATTTTGAAGATAAGTACAATATAACTTTTTATTATATACTGAAATCTGAGCGGAGTTGAATGAAAAGTATTTTTTTATTAAGCTAACAACTAAAGTCAATTAATTAAAAGTTGTAGAGCTCACTGAGAC
>CAJVPY010002295.1:0-16579 GCA_910591965.1 Dentiscutata erythropus | reverse complement strand
TTGGAGCTTCGATCTTGTTTTTCTTTTAGTTAGAGTAGTGTTTAGATTAATTTTAGTGTTGATTTATATCCGTATCACACATATTTCCCCGATTCCGGATCAGTTACCACACTCACAACGTTCATTCAGGATCCATCAATATGAATCTAAACACATAACTATTTTCCTAAAGGTGAGAAGATTAAATATTACAACACACACACTCATCTCAAGCTCCCTTCGAGCAACTCAAGCGCCTAGTTAATCCAATTAAATTTTTATTGATCCGTAACTTCTTATTTACTTAGCACCCAGGTAATATCTTAATCGATAAGGGGATTCCAAAAATCACTGATTTCGGTGCCGCAAAAATAATGTGCGAGACAACCAATCACAGAAATGGCGTTATGGGTGCAGTGGCTTATCTTGATCCTAAACGCCTTGAAAAAGACTCATATAAATTTCAAAAATCATCAGACATATATTCACTTGGTGTTATTTTCTGGCAAATATCTCACGGCAAGAAACCATTCAAGGACGAGTATGACAAAAAATTATTAGGCCAACTTCGTGATAAAATTCTGAAAGGATGTAGAGAAATAACCACCGAAAATATCCCAGTCAAGTATGTTAAACTATATGAAGCCTGTTGGCAATTTAATCCACAATTGCGACCTTCTATTGCTGAGGTATTAGATGAATTGGAAGAGTATTAAGCAAGTCATTAGAGAAAAAACCACTTTATTGGATTAGCAATAATATTTGTGTATAAATTTAGGCTGTTTCGTTTTTCTCATGATACGAATATATTGCTGTATTGTGTTTATCTATTTACTATTAACTCAAACTATATTTTTATACAAAATATTCTCGGATGTATAAATATTTCTATCAATATAAAATAAAAAGTTTATAAATTCCCATTTAGTGAAGCGGTAGAAACTTAAAGCATCAGAAAAACCATAACGTAGGTTATAACTTATTTTATTAAATTATATCAGTATTGAGAGGTTATCAGATTTGAAAACATTATAAACTATTAAAATTTATATAACACAAATGGACATGGTAGATTAACTTTTTATCAGATTTGACAGGTTATCAATTTTGACAAGATCAGTTTTGAGAAGCGGGAGAATAAACGAGTTATTCACCCGGAGGCTATTTCCCTATTGAGTTTGAATTAAGTTGTGCCCAGAAATAATAGCGTAATGAACAATTAGTAAAACGAGTATTATACTATTTGGTATTACAATCAGTGACATTCTATATGTCGTAACTTTAATAATTTTTACTATATATTGCGTAAAGTGCAAACATATATTATATAATATACTAGTGGGACGATTACAATTTAGATAAAGCTAAAATTTAAAGTTTAGTTAACACTGTAAAATCTGTTTCGCAAACTTGATAGCGTTATATATATATTCTCTAGCTCTAGTTCATGTTCAAAATAGTTTTTGAGCTGAGTGATTAATGTATGTCAATACAACTAATGTAAAAATATGAAACCCAAAGATTTAGTATATCTCTTTGCTAATTTCTTCGTTTTTTTCACTTTCTATTTTTTTATCGGATTTTTTATCGTGTTGATTAATTGATACTATCAATTAACGATCGTGATCCGATCTAGCAACTAGATCTCACTGATGAATAAAAATTATTAGTCAATCTTTTTAGTTTTGATCAATTGACTCAATTGAAGCATTTTAAATTACTGAAACTATGCGTGCTATCCAAATTTGTTCAGACTGAGCTTATTTTTTTTATTATAAATGATGATACGTGCGTACGTACGTATCAGTGATGCCGACATAATCTTTTATCATTACTATGTTTTGGGTTTTATCACATGATAAAATTTATTTGACATATACCATAGTTAATTGTTACGTAAAATAAAAACGAGATTTGTCCAAATTAATTCGATTTACACATAGTAAAAGAAATTATTCTTGCACAGTACGTACGTACGTCCGGATGATCACGTAAAGTGATGATGTGCATTATCAATGAACGTAATCATGTGATGATTTTTACTGTACTGTATATTAGATAATATAAACCGAATACGTACGTACATACTGTTTCGAAATTTTCCGAATAGAATATCAAAAATTGAAAAACTGCACATGAAATTTACTAATTTGCACATCACTAGGTAACTAGTTATCTGTATTACAAATATATGAATGGGTATATCGATATCGATAAATATGAATGCTGTATGTACGTATTCGGATTTACATTTACGCTCTAATACACATTGTTCGACCATTCTTATTGTTATTGTTATTATTGATACATAACAGATGCCAAACCACTCAAAAGAATGGCTTGAAAAAGCTATTTGTGAGAAACATCTAAAATACTTTGAGTACGATGAATTCGTTGGCCGTGAGAAAATTGGTATAGGAGGATTTGGGATGGTGTATAAATCGGAATGGAAAAGCTATAGTCTAACAGTTGCGCTTAAAAAAATGAAAGTAGAATACGTTGATGAAAAGTCCACTAAAATGTTTGTTAGAGAGGTGAGAACTATATTATCTATTGCAATGCAAAAAAAATTTACACTTATTTATTGGATATATATTCAGCTTAAGCTTTTGCTCAAAGCCGCTTCTCATCCAAATGTAATTGAATTTCATGGAGTCACCCAAGGTTAATGCCGAAGTTATATAATTTGCTATATTACTATATTGATAATTTTAATAAATTTAAAGTTTATATCAAAATAATAGATCCATCAGATGGATTATATACCATTATTTTACAATATGCTGATGAAGGAAATTTACGAGAATATTTAGGAAAAAATTTTTCAAAACTTGAATGGTTAGATAAACTACAAATGGCTAATGATATAACAGAAGGACTTGCATTTTTACATGATAATGATATCGTTCACTGAGATCTTGTAAGTGTATTAATCATGTGAAATCAATTTCAATCCTCATAACTTTAATCGGGTTGCAGAGAAACACTAATCTATACAAGATTACTCTCAAAATTCCGGTTGAATCCTGGTCGAATGTGCAGTATTAATCATTTTAAAAAAAAAGCTCGCTCAAGATAATTTTGTTTAATGATCTACAAATGGATCCAAAATAGTCCGGGGACACTTCAAATTCAAATAGAGATAATTTATTGCCATTATTATATAGTATTGGATCCCTTTGGATTAGGGATCAGGTCCCAACCGAATCCTTGAAAGGATCTGTAAGAACTCGAGGATTCAGTCTTTAAATCATATAAAAATACAATGCATTTTATAGAACTTAGATCAGAATTGAATTATTATAACAATACAAATTAATTTGATTGGATGGGCTTATTCAAGTCCTATAAAACGTATTGTGTTTTCATGTGATTTAAGGACCAAGTCCGGGGACCATCCTCTTAAATCCTAGGGTCAGACCGGACTGGATTCGCAATTTAAATCCCTACTTTGGATTAATTTGTAGAATATTGATTTTGATATAGATATAGTTGACTGGTGTTGTTTAATGCTGTTGAGGTACCAACCTGGAATTTGGGATTAAAGATAGCCTAACTCATAATTAGGGATGGTGCATTACAATTTGAGGCCAATTGTATAATGATAATATCCAATAAGAAATTTGGGAATTTCACTTGCACATTCTTATTATGAATTAGTCGGGCAGTAGCTTATGAGAAATATTTATTTGACTGATACACTAAAACCACTATTCCGGGGATGGCGGTTTTCTGCAATATGCAGAATATCACAGAACAAGGACAATGATTTTCTGCGTTTCATGGAATTCCACAGAATCAAGGATCCATTTTGTAAATAAGGAAAACACAGAATGCATCAAAATAGAAATATGCCTTGGATTTTTATAAATTCCGAAAAATCCTGATGTGAGAACAAATGAACTTAAAAGACGAATCATCTTAAAATCATCGTCACTGACTTATACCTAACACTAACTCTAAATATCATGCCGGTCAAATGATATTTCATATGATATAGAGTTATGTCATATGACAATTTGATATTGAATATGACAAGTCATAAAAGTCATATAAGTCATATGATATCATCGTCCAACACTGCTCTGATAGTTGGTGTCAGAAAACTGTTCTTGCGACTATCAATAAGAACAGAATATTGTTGCGTGACGCGAACTTCAAAAAAATTTGTCTCGAGATTTTTATTTGGTACACACTCTCTAACATTAATGAATTTTCTTGGAAAACAGGCTTTTAACGGTTTGATTTAATTTGTTCGAAGAACATAAGCTACTTCTACAACATGTGTTAGGCGCCGTAAAAAGGAAGAAATTTAATAAAAAATATATTTGCAAAAAATTAAATTTTTTAATCAAATTGATAACCATTGAGAAAATTAATTTTTGCAAATATTTTTTTGCTAGATTTGTCCCATTTTATAATACCTAGCCCATAGATCTTGTACAAATAACGGTGTTTCTAAGGAATGTACACTTTTATGCTATAGGTGTATATTCCTTACGTATTGTCGTGGTTTTTCGAACAATCTCTATATGATATCGGTATATTCTGTTAATAGAGCTGGATTGGCCTCGAATTATCATCATGATCATTTAATATGATTTGACCTGTGCTCCATTGTGAGCGTGCGTATCATAGACGAGAGTCCTGGAGTAAAGTGATCCCAGATATGAGAAGAGTAAGGCAATCGAAAGACTACATGACAAAAGACCTGAGTAAGACGAAAGTCTTATTTGTTGACTCCAATATGATGTAATTGCATAGTGAAGATGATACTAATTCCAAGATATTTCTATGTTGATAATTATTTAAATTCTAAATTTTATAGAATGTCTATTTACAAGGTGATAATGTTAAATTCTGAATTTTGTGGGTTGTAACATTTAATCATATAAGATTTGACATAATCAACTTTGTAAACATACATTTCATTATACAATTCAGAATTTAAATTATAAAAAAAGAATTTATTTCACTAATTTGTGATTAAAACTGATGAGATACCATAAAACCACACGAATTACCCATCGAACAATTAAATTTCAAGATCAGGTGTAGCACAATGAAAACTTAGAAAACTTTATTTTATATACTCTTTTGTCGCACGAAGAAACAACACACACTTTACTGAAACCTTTTGTTGTAGCCTACCCAATACAAACCATAAATCTTTAAGGAAGCCTTTAAGTTTGATGCTTGCCTTCTATACAAATCCAGCAGGTCAACCGACATTAACTGTTGTCCTTGTTGTTTTTTCCTGGGTTTTTTCTACCGTATAAACACGAAATAACGCACAAAGATTTAATTTTAATTTTGCCCTAAATTAAGTTTAATTCGGGCCATTAGTAATGATAATCCCGTGATATTGGCATAGTGATCGGGGATTAACACCCCGGGCGTTATTTCGCGTTTATACGGTATAAAGATTTTGTCATGAAGTCAAGCACCGATAGTCTAAAAAAAGTTTAGTTTGGATTAGAATTGTGCAGTTACACCAAAATTTCTTATGAAAGTCTTCTTGGCATGCAGAAGACATTTTATGAAGAAATTAAGTTACTATGAGTTTTTGACTTTTATTTTTGTGTTTGAAAACTCTTTGATCTACAATTGATCTTGAAAGTTAGTTGTCAGAAATAACTCATTTCCTCATACATCTGTTGGAATTTTGTATCATCAAGAATTAAAATCAGTGATTTTTATATTAATATATTTTACTTAATTATTTATAATATAGCACTCTAAAAATATTCTTGTGCATGAAGGAAAAATGATGATTGCTGATTTTGGTCTATCAAAATTAATAAATGAGACATCATCATCCTTATTAAACTCAAATGTATGCGGAATGGTCGCATATATCGATCCGCAATGCTTAATAAATCACACATTTAAATTCAACAACAAGTCTGACATATACAGTTTAGGAGTTGTATTCTGGGAGATTTCTAGTGGACAAACTCCATTTAAATCGGCTACAAACGCATTTTCACTTTCACTTCATATACTCCATGGAATTAGGGAAATACCTTTTAAAGGTACTCCTCCTCAATATATCCAGCTTTATAAATCATGCTGGAACGAAGATCCGAATAAACGTCCAGAAATAAAATCAATTATTGAGAATTTGAATCATATTAGGAGCCAGGCTTCATTGTTGAATTATGCAAGTTCTCAAGAAATAGATGAAAATGATGAAATTACTCAATCTAATGCAGGTAGTTTGCAGTAACAAAATAATGATATTATATATCTGGATAACTAATTTTTCAATATATTTAACTTTAATTAAAACTATTCCATATATACTCCTTTTAAAGTAAATGACGTAAGTTCTAAAGTTATATATTGCCTATTTTCATATATTTCTAAATGCATAATCAATGCAATTTTTCTCATATAGGATAGTGAAGAATCTCTTTTAAATTTAAATTATTCATTAGAAATCAAGAATGGTGATGAATATATGTTAAAATTCCGAGGAAAAACCTATCATTCGTTAGACATATATGAAAAAGCACTTTCAGATTTAGATAAATTACTAGAAATTGAGCCAAATAATGTGTCAACTTTAATAAGTCGTGGTGTAACTAATTGTTCGATGGGAAGATATGAAGAAGCGCTCACAGATTTTTTTAAATCTTTGGAAATAGAACCAAATAATGCATCTGGGTTAAGAAATAGTGGTGTTGTTTATCGGTTAACACGTAAATATGAGGAGGCTCTTACAGATTTAAATAAATCATTAAAAATTGAACCAAATAATTATATAGGTTTATGGAATCGTGGTGCAGTTTATCGTGAAATGAGCCGATACGGTGAATCCCTTTCAGATCTAAATAGATCTTTAGAGATTGAACCAAATAATGTATTTGCATTAATATTCCGCGGGACAGCTTATCGTGAGATGAGCAAATATGATGAAGCACTCGCAGATCTGAATAAATCAATAGAAATCGATCCAAATAATGCAATTGCATTGAGTGGAAGAGGTGCAACTTATCGACTAATGAATAGATATAAAGAAGCACTTGCTGATTTAAACAAGTCTTTAGAATATGAACCAAATAATGAATTTGCATTATGGAACCGTAGGGAAACTTACCGTAGGATGAGTAAATACGAAATAACGCTTGCAGACTTGAATAAATCGCTAGAGATTAGGCCAAATGATGCTCCACTTTTAAGAAATCGTGGAATAACTTATCGTTTGATGTGTAGATATGAAGAAGCGCTTGCTGATTTAAATAAATCATTAAAAATTGATCCAAATGATGCTGATGCTTTGAGAGGTCGTGGTGCAACTTATAGACTAATGCATAGATATAATGAAGCACTTGAAGATTTAAAAGAATCACTAGACATCGAGCCAAACAATGCGTTAGAGATTGATCCAAACAATGCATTTGCGTTATGGAACCGCGGAGAAGCTTATAGTAAAATGACCAGATATAAAGAGGCACTTGTAGATTTGAACAAATCACTATACATAGAACCAAATAATTCATTTTCATTGAGAAATCGTGGTGCAACTTATCGCGAGATAAATAAATATGAAGAAGCACTTGAAGATTTAAACAAGTCATTAGAAATTGAACCAAACGACGCATGTGCATTAAGAAATCGTGGAATAACCTATCAATTAATGAATAGATATAAAGAAGCTTTTGCAGACATAAACAAATCTTTAGAAATCGAACCAACCGATGAATGGGCACTAAAATTCAGGGAAGAAATTCATAGTGCGATGTAAGCAAGACTTGCGGATCTTATCGATTATTTGATGTTCATTTATGTGACATTTTGATATAGCCATCATAATAGATTACAAGGGAGTGCAATCTATATTGTTCATTATTTAAGCTGTTGTTTTTAATGCATTTTAATTATGGACAGTCCAATATGGCCTATAGCATGTGTATATTTTTTTTACAGCTAATTGTCAGATCAGATAAAAGCTATCATGTACAAGTAAAAATTGCAATGATGCAATATAATTGCCAACCAAATTAGTGATAAATCCAAGACTCTCATGAGTATACAGAACTATAATAAGTTCGTTTATTGTATATATTTGGATTCAAGATCAAAGATTTTTAATTCATCTTTTGTTTTTTTTTTGTATTTAACCACACTTATAGCCCAATTTGATTATCTCTACATTACTGTAGACAAGTGTGATGGTATAAATTATTGATAATCTGTTAATAAAAATAATGACTCATTGGCCTTTCAAATATAGCAGTTCTAAATTTATCATTGCTAAATTGAAATCCGCAATCTTTAAGTTTTGATCAGCTAAAAATCTTAGCTAATAAGAAAGTATGTTGGACTTATTTTTTAAATTCGTGTTATTGTGCATAATTTTAATGTTGTTAATTATTTTGATTAATTTTTTTATTTAACATGATAAATTTTATTAACGTTAATCAATAATAATAATAATAATAATAATAAATCGCTTTTATAGATAAAAAATCACTAAGGAATACATAATATAATGGCTATTATACGTCATAAATTAAATCGCATCATCGATCTGGTTACAAAAATTATAACCCAAATCTCTTAATGTGCAGTAACTACATAGCTACGATTAAATTTAATATTAATTATGTAGTTACTGCGAATTAAGATATTTAAGTTTCTGTAAAGTATTATAAACCATAATATGTAATTGAAGTCAAATCCGCCTATATTGTTTATCATATACAGCAAAACTTCCTTTAATGCAATACATAGGAATCAGTTTTGCATTTAGAGTGTTATGATTGTCAATGATACAACTTGTGACATAAGTAAAATCGTCGGTCTGTTTTAATCATGACCACGTTGCTACTGTAGATATTATTATTATATTATTTTTATTGAAAAAAAACCGCTGTTTAATACCAATTAATTAAGAGAGATTGGCTCGACTCACCATTTAATATTTGCTTGCTGCATGTTGAATATTTTTTCTCCAACCCATTTTATTTACTCCCAATTTTTCCAAGTCCACGTCAGTTAATTGTTTGATCATACTTACGGTAATTTCTTCCTGTGTAAACTTTTCTTCTAACATCAAATATGCACCATTTCCATTATGAACTCTATCAAGCTCACTCAAGAATTCATGTAAGGTAGGGATTAAGACTGCTATATTGCCAAAACAACACATTAAAAATGGACATCAACCGTTATATTATAAAATTAACAATCAATGTTAACGTATATACTCTGATTTTCTTTGACTTTTTTTTCGTTTTCTTTATCTTTTTTGATCTGCTTCAATATATCAACAACTTGGGCAATATTAGGTCGATTCTCTGGCTCAAGCTTCCAACAATCTTCGTAGAGGTAGACATATCTATCCGGGGTACCTTCAACTTTTTTTTCTCTTTCGCCACCAACTGCAATTCTTTCAGATAGTTCCTCTTTAGGAATCTTATCTTTGATTGTTTCGAATGGTGCTCGACCACTGGATATTTGCCAGATAATAACGCCAAGTGAATAAATGTCAGACGACTTTTGCATTTGATATTTTGGCTTGTCATCACATCCATGACATTTTGGTTCACGAAAACAAACAGCTCCCATTTTTCCATTTCTATGAGAGGTAGTTAGGCCCATTTGCTTCCCAGCACCAAAATCAGCAATTTTGGGGGTTCCATCGTGAATCAAGACATTTCCCGGATGCTTGGGATTGTAAAAATGGTGAATAAAGGGAACTCTTATACTTTGTATGCTTCAAAATTACTTACCAGATCACGGTGAATAATATTTTTATCATGAAGACATTTTAGACCTTCTGCAATACCCAGCGTCAATTGTATTTTATCTAGCCATGATAAACGATTGAAGATGATTGGATCCTCAATATAGTTTTCGAGACTACCACAGTTTGCAAACTCCATAACAATAAGGTGTGATTCTTTTTCATATTCGTCTTTTTCTATTCAAAAGCCAAAGAACTTTCAAATAAATGTTAAATTCGTAATTAATTTGTATTAATATGTAAATCATTGTAGATACCTTTAGTAAAGCCAAAAACTTTTATTACATTATCAGCCGTTTTAACTAAGTCATGCAAATAAAGCTAAAATTATTTAGCATATATATCTTTGATTTTCAATTATCAATTTATGACTACCAACCTCATATATAAAATGTTTTCTACATTCCTCAGAATCTTCTGCGTCTCTTTGAACTTTTTTAATAACTACCTGATCCTTGCAATTTTCCCAGGTAGCAAGTCTAAGTTCTCCACACCCACTTCCTCCCAAAGGTTCAGATGAGATTTTAAACTCTTTGTATGGAATCTCTAAATTTTTTACTTGAGCCTCAAACCATTTTTCTTTGACACCAGACTCATCTAAAAGTGTCAGAAGTGTTTAATTATTAAATCTCTTATTTTAATTAATAACGAAAATTACCTTTTTCAGAACTATGGCTTTTAGATTTGCGGTAAATGAAGTGTAACTGACTGCTCATTTGCGGACTTTCTTTAAGATTATATAGTCGTCTTATCCATTCTATTTCAAGTTCTTTTTTGAATCCTAGAGCTTCAGCATATTTATTTTTGTTCACAATTGAAGCACTAAGCAAAACATTACACCATCCAGCGAACATAAAAAATAGCTCTTCTGCCTTAGGCCGGTTTTCAGGGACTGGTTGCCAGCATTGTCTCATTAAAGTAACATAACAATCAGGCGTATACAATGGTATTGTTGGACGTTTATCTTTTTCAATAATTGCTTTTTTTAAGCTTTCATAATCTTTATCAGAAAGTTCAGAGAATGGAAGTTCGCCGGATATAAACACTGACAGCATAATTCCAAATGAATAAATGTCCGCTGCTGTCGTATATTCTTCGCCGCGCAAGTATTCTGGGGCCATGAACGGTAAAACTCCGTAGAGTTTTGTTTCACCCACCATAGGACTTTCATTCACTGGACGGCTGTGACCGAAATCAGAGAGCCGTACACCATCGATACCAAACAAAATATTACCCGTGTGAAAATCCATGTGGCAATAATTTTCCTTATGAATGACACTCAACCCGTCACATATATCCTTGAGAATATTGTTAAGTTCAAACCAATTCAGGTTCTCAATTTTTTTCAGAAAATACTTTTTCAAATCGCCGTATTGTTGAAATTGAAGGACTATAGCATAACTACCTGTGTCAGGATGACGAGTCAGGCCATAAATCCGGGTCACAAAGCCTGAGAAACGAAATTCCAGGTTAATTTTCACCTAGAATTTTAATGATTAACGTAGTAGTTTGAATACTTTATATCAATTTGACAAGTGATTTAAATTATATACCTCTCTCAAGAATTCAGAACTAAGATTGATAGCGGTTTTAAATATTTTAACTGCTACTTCTGTACTATCTTCTCGGTTCCATTCTGATTTTTCTTCATTCCAAGAATTTTTATCTTCTTTAAATGTAATTGGACCATTTTTCCATATTGCTTTATGGACACTCCCAAAACCACCAGTAGCAATATGCTCTTTTAATTCGAGATCAGAAAAAGGTATCCATTCAATCATTTCATTAGGTGCGTTAGCGGTTTCTTGCGATTCTTGGATCAATTTATCAATTTCAGAATTATAACTCGTCCAAGTTTTAAATTTTTCTTTGAATCGAACGGAATTACACGAATTGCAAAATTTAGCATCTTTATGCTTATACAGACTATTGCATTTTGGACAATTGTCTTTTGGAAACAATTCTTCAAGATTAAACTTGCTAATTATTTCTTTCGCAGTACTTTCCATTTTATTAGCAACCTACAGCTTATTTAGAAATAGATTATAAGTCATGGATATGAAATTTCAATAGTTAATTGACTGGCAAAAGGGGTTTTTTTTTGAATAGCTGATTTAGGTAAAATCAATTTGAAAATTGATTCTATTTTTGGAATCCTTGAACATTTGTTTAAGCCTCTTGCATAAATCGGGTCCCAAATTATACTTTAAACGTAAACTTAGCCAATGTCGATCATTTTCATAAATAATCGTCGTACAAAAAATTTTTCGAAAAACATTGTCACACGCTTCCATGTATGGGGCAATGCTGGCTGGGGATTATCCCGAAATAATTGATTGCGCTTGGAATCGCCGTAACGGACCAGGCAGGAAATAAATAGCTTAATTATTCAGCCGGTGGTTTCCCGCCTGCCGAAGTAGACCGGCTATTAGAATGGCAGAATCATGTGACTTTGCTCGATTCTGACGAATAGACTTGAAGTGAAAACAGAACTGAGGATCTATTTGGATAGAGGCCCTTTAGGTTCTGGTTCTACTAACATAGCTATTTAAGCTGCATCTAAAGAAAAAATATGTGTTTTGAAAACATGAACCAGGAGTCAGAGAGACCATTGGCATCTAAAGCCATGCAAACTGACTCTTCCAGGCAATGTGATTGGGAGAATGTAAAAGTCAGAGAAGAAATTATAAAAATAATAGGAATTAATAGTAGAAATAATTCCCGAGTGATACAGTCCAAGCAGACAGTGGGACCATCTGCCAATGGTGAATACTAGATATAAGGGTTAGGTAGGTAAATTTGGGTGATATAATACAAGTTTACTAATATATATTAAGACTCTTGTAGTTGACCATATTAAAACATCAAACATGGGACAAAAAAAATGACCCGCCCGTCCGGACTTTTATTTAAAAAATTTTATATATAAAAAATTTTTTTGAAATTCCACCCGCCTATTAAAACATATAAAAATTTTTTTTCAAAAAAAGTTCAAAATATGACCCGGCCGGGTTATGAGAACAAAAAAATTAAGTTTATATGGCCTTATATTAATTTATACATAAAAATTCTAACTATGTATGCCTACATTGGGTGGGGTTGTAAATCTAAATAAAAATTTTATATAGCATCTATATGACTATGTAGATTTTATGAAAAATAACCTTGATTATGTATGTATTAGATATATTATAACTTGTATATCTATCCGTTAGAATAGATAACTTGTAAATATTATAGTTTTCTGGTAATATAACTAATAACGGATTATTACAACTACCTGTATCTTTATATACATTAAGTTTTGTGCATCTTTCGTAAAAGCAAATCATATAAAACAACTATTAGCTATCTATATTCACTGCTTGGAATAACAAGCACGTGAGGTATTTATCAACTATCAACGCTCAGTTACATCGAGTTGGTTTGAGTGTAACAGTAAAACCATTTAAATTAACATTATTAAAGCATAAGTAAATTAATAAATTAGTAATAAGGTTTAATATTAAAAATTACAATAGAAAAATAAAGTGAATAGAAAACATAATAAATTCCAACACTGTATATCATATAATAATTTAAAACGATAATGTCAAACCATATATAAGCACATTTATATTTATGTCACTTACACCTTGTTTATTAAAAAATTTCGCTAAAATCAACTGCCTCTATTTCAGTATCTATCCAAATAGTTTCATATTCTTCAAATAAAACATTACTCATAACTTGTTCAGGCAAATATTCTATTGCATTATAATCAAGTGATGCCTTAAATATAAACCTTTTACTTTCTGGAGGTCCCGAGGGAAGTATTGAATTAATTAGTTGTTTGAATGTCATCTCGTGGGTAACATAAATATTTGATTTATAAGGAACCTTTTTTGCTGTATTAAGAGTTATAAACTTTAATTTAGATTTGAGTCGCATAATATTTGATTTAATGGCTGAATCTGTGCTAATATTCTCTGCTACATAAAATAAATAGAAATATGAATTATGAGATTTAAAATAATTTATGTGAAATTCAGCTTATGTTGTAGAAAAAATACCTTGGCTTTTTTTAAATTTGTTTTCACTTTCTTTAATTTTTATTTCCATCAATATATCTACAACTTGGTTAATATTAGGACGACTTTTTGGTTCAAATTTCCAACAATCTTCAAAGAGATAACCATATCTATCTGGAGTGCCCTCAATCTTCGTTTCTCTCGCACCATCTTTAATTTTTTTAGATAGTTCCTCTTTATGAATCTCATCTTCGAAAGGTGCTCGACCACTGGATATTTGCCACATAATAACGCCAAGTGAAAAAATGTCTGACCATTTTTGCAAAGGAGTATCCTTTTCGTCATGACGCTGAGGCTCTCGATAACGAATAGCTCCCATGACTCCATTCCTGTGAGAAGTAGTCAGGCCTATACGCTTTCCTGCGCCAAAATCGCTAATTTTGGGGATCGGTACGGTCAAGATTTTTGGATCGGGATTGGGATCATGGAGCAAGATGTTGCCTGGATGCTAAAAATGAAAATAAGATCAAAAAATACTTAATGCCTTGTACGTTTCAAATAACACCTACTAGATCTCGATGAATTATGTCTGCATTATGAAGGCATTTGAGACCCTCTGCAATACCAAGTGCCAATTGTAATTTATCTAACCACGATAAACGTTTGAATACGAATTGGTTCTCAAGAAAATTTTCAAGATTGCCGCAGTTTGCATACTCAATAACAAGAAGATGTTGTTCCTTTTTGTACGCATCGTACGCATCCTCTTCTATTTAGGTAAATAAGAGTTTCTAATAAACTTGAATTTGAAACAAATTGTGTGAATAAATTATTATAGATGCCTTTAGTATATCCGAAAATTCTTATCACATTTTGAGCCGTTCTAACTTTGTAGTGCAAAAATAACTGAAATAGCGATGAAAATAACTAATTAACCAATAAAAATATTAAAAATAATAAACAAAAAAATTTGACAATTTTACCTCATGTATAAAATGTTTCTTAAGTTCCTCAGAGTCTTCTTTCTCTTCTTCTTCTTCCTTTTTAACTTTTTTAATAATTACTTTAATTTTCTCAAATTTAATCCAAGTAGCGCGTCTAAGCTCTCCACACCTGCCTCCTCCCAAAGGCACCGGCGAGATTTTGAGCTCTTCATACGGAATTTCCAAATTTTCTACTTGGCCTTCAAACCAAATTTCTTTAAGACCAGAAAGATCTAAAGCATAAGAAAAGCTACTAGTTATAAATTTGATACAATCGGAATGAAACATACTAATTTATACAGTTTTTACCTTTTTCAGGGATGTTTAGGTTTTCGCTATTAATAATTTGATTTTGGGAAATAAGGTTGCGCTGTAATAGAATTGGAAGTTTTTCGGCTAATCGTTTTTTCCATTTTTTTTCACGCTTTTCTATGGATTCAGTATCCATAGATAAAGAGTAGGTCCATTTACTTAAAGTTTCATGTAAAAATTCTGCCTTAGGCCGGTTTTCAGGATCTGATCTACAGCACCGCCTTATTAAAGTTACTAACTTTTCAGGTACATAATCGGGAATTATTGGTTGTCTGTTCTCATTAACATTTATATCATTTTTGATGAATGGAAGTTCGCCGGATAAAGCCTCTGACATCACAATCCCGAACGAATAAATGTCTGATTTTTCTGTGTATTGCCTATCGTGTAAAACTTCCGGTGCCATGTACGGTAGAACGCCGTAAATATTTTTTTCGCCTACAGGATTAGGACTTTCATCCACTGGACGGCACAGACCAAAATCTGATATCCACACCGATACATCTTCATCTCTTCTCTTATCACACAAAATGTTACCAATATGAAAATCTTTATGGCAATATTTGAGTTTATGAATGGTTTGCAACCCTTCACTAATATCCCTGAAAATTCGAATTAGATCAAACCATTCTAAACTTTCGAGATGTTTCAAAAGATACTGTCTCAAGTTGCCAAAGCGTTGAAATTGAAGGACTATGGCATATTCACCAGTTTGCGGATTACAGGTCAGACCATAAATTCGAGTCATATAGCTTAATTTAAGAAACTTTAGACTATTTTCTAACTAGAATTTAAATGATCAATATAACAATTGTTTTTTTTTTTTTTAAAAAAAAAAAAAAAAAAAAATACTTAATCACATACCTCAACCAAGAATTCAGAACTAAGTTTGATTGCATTTTTAAATATCTTAATAGCTACATCCTTCTCGCCTTCTCGGACCCATTCTGACCTTTGATCGTCCCAAGGTTCTTGATTTTCTTCCATTGTAATTGGTCCGTTTTTCCATATTGCTTTATATACTTTTCCAAACCCACCATCAGCAATATGATTTATATTTTTAAAATCAGAATAAGGTATCCATTCAATCATTTCATTAGGCGCATTAGCTTTAAGTTGTGTTTCCCGAATAATTTTGTCGATTTTAGGGTCATGACTTGTCCATGTCAAAAATTCTTTTTCAAACTGAATAGAGTTACATGAATTGCAAAATTTCGGATCTTTGTATTTATATGGTTTATTACATTTTTGACATGGAAATAGTTCATCATTTTTCGACATAAGATCAATTTTTTTTCACGTTTGTTTTCCATTCTCACATGTAATATATTTGTCGTACACGTAAAATTTTTGCACAAATTTCTTTAATTGGGATGTGCAATCATTACACGAACAAACATATGACCACTGTTGCGAAATAGTTTCCCCCGATGATCGATGAGAACTCATACAGCGACTCATAGGAGGACATTCGTCTGATTGGCTGATGTAAATCAATTGACCGGGAACTTATTTATACACTTTAAAGTACTTTTTGGAAA